>MU228244.1:423415-437691 GCA_018584345.1 Thuja plicata
AAGCCTATGCATTGGTAAAGGCTGTCAAATCTTTCAGGCCCTACTTGGTGTGTGCCAAGGTGCAGGCCTATGTTCCACATTCAGCAGTAAAGGATATTCTTACCCAGTCAGAGGTTACTGGTAAGAGATGTAAGTGGATTTCAAGGATTCAGGAGTTCAATTTGGAAATCAATATCACCAAGTTGGTAAGAGGTCAAGGCTTGGCCAAGCTTATGACAGAGGAGAACCTGGATCTTGTGCAAACAAATCAAATAGAAACAAATGATCAAGCTATTACTAGTATAGAGAGACAACCATATTATGCTGACATTGTGTTTTTCCTTAAAAATGCTAAATGCCTTGATCATTTATCTGATAATCAAAAGAGGAGTTTGAAGTTACAAGCTGAAAGGTATGTTTTGAATCAGGGGGACTTATTCTCGAAAGATAAGAATGGTGTTTTACTGCTATGCCTTGACAAGTATCAAGCTGAGAAAGTCCTAATAGAGATGCATGAAGGACAGTGTGGAGGTCACTTTTCTGCTAAGACCACTGCCCATAAGATTTTGAGGGAAGGATATTATTGGCCTACCTTGTTCAAAGATACTTATATGCATGTTAGGAAATGTGAACCATGTCAGAGGTTCTCTAATAAATTGAAATTTGCAGGTGCTCTGTTACTTAACCCGGTGAGTACTGAGGCTCCTTTTGCTGTATGGGGCATTGATTTTATTGGTGAATTTCAGGAGAAGTCTAGTGTAGGGCATAGTTGGATTTTAGTTGCCACAAATTACTTTACTAAATGGATTGAGGCTATCCCCACAAGGAGAGCAACTATTAAGGTGGTTACTGAATTCTTGCTAGAGAACATTTTGACCAGATTTGGTGTGCCAAATAAATTAATAATGGACAATGCTATGAGTTTCAGATCAGAAGAAATGACAAGTTTCTGTGAGCAGTATGGGATTACCATATCATATTCATCCCCATACCATCCACAGGCCAATGGATAGGCTGAATCTAGCAATAAGAGCCTTTTGAAGATATTGAAAAGAACTCTGGAACAAAACAAGAGGACATGGCACACAAAATTGAGATTAGCTCTTTGGGCTGATAGAATAACATTAAAAAAGGCAACTGGTCAATCACCTTTTGAGTTGGTGTATGGATTGCAAGCAAGGTTGCCTATTAACAACTTATTGCCTATTTGCCAGTATATACAAGAGGAACATTTAGATGTTTTTGACAACATGCAAAACAACATCATGCAGCTGAATGAATTGGATGAGATGAGAAGAAACAGTCAGAAAGAAAACATGAAGCTGCAATAGAAGATGAAATATCTTTTTGACAAGAGGGCTACTGAGAGAAAATTCCAAGTTGATGATCTAGTTCTCCAGTGGAGTGTAAGGGCACAAGATAAAGGCAAGCACAAGAAGTTTGAATCTTTGTGGCTAGGACCATTTGTCATTACAGATAATTTTGGCAGAGATTCATACTTGTTGAAGAACATGGAAGGGGATCTTTTTGAGTTGCCTGTGCATGGGCAGTTTTTAAAGCCATTTTTTGAGTAAAAGTCCAAGGTGCACAAGCAAGTATGTATTATATTTTCCTTTCCCTGTCCTTTGTTTGTAAATTTCTGTATATATTTCCCTTTCTGCTGTAGGGTTTTGCTCTGAGTTAGTTGGTCTGCAACCAGAGATTCTGTGGTTCTTTGTCATAAACTAAGTTTAGCCAATCCGCAATTAGAGCCACTGTTGGTTGTATTTCTTATTTTTTTTCTGCTTCGCCTTGTTCCTTGTCTTGCCCTCTGCAAAATTTTTAGGCTTTCATGTTTGAATCCTTGCCAAAATTGCTAAAACCCTAAAAAAGCCCTAAATATCCAAGTGTTAAACGATGCACCTAAAACCCTGGGTCATGTCTTATGTTTCATCGTTACCTTTTTCTATCAATTAAGACATGTGCTTTAAGTTAAGTCACCTCGTCGCATTACCCAGGGTGAATATTCCAAATAATCTCCCGACTCTGCTTTTCCTTTGTGTCACATAGTCTCATTACAAAATAGAATATTCCTTCAGTGTCTCGAGACTTGGCGATTTCCTTCAGTCGGGTAGGCGCAGGATCTTTATGTTATAAGCTCTGAAAAGAATGGCACCCATTGACAGTTGGGTGATCGCGAGAGAAGTCAAAAAGTCAAAGCAATGTTCTTAGACTTCATGATTACTTCGTGTCGCATGGTCTCTAGATCAGGTCAGGGTTCACGGTTAAGTTTTTCTTCAGTCGTGTGGTCTCGAGACAGGATAGCGGTTAAGAGATAACAGTCCCGACCCCGCGACTAACTATTTGATGTTGGAAAATTTACTCAATTGGGATGTCGCCAGAATAGGGTGATGACTCAGCTTTTCAGTATGCATCAAGTGGATAAAGGAGTAGGTGACATCTATCATAAGGTAAATGGTTGTCAGGAGGTCGCCAGAAGTAAGAAATGGATTAAGTGACAAGGAGACTAAGGTATGTTTGCCTTTAGTCGCAAGGTCTCCAGATAATTTAAGGGTATGACTAATCATTAAGTTATTAAATGACAATCGTCCGACAGAAGAATTAGATGATCCTGTGGCAGTTGCGAAGTCTGGAAAGAAAAGTGTCCCAGGGAAAAAGTCCTCCCGACTTGGCGATTAAGGTATGTCGCAAAGTCGCTATGAAAAGAAAAAAGGCATGTGCTATAAGTTAAAGTAAAGTTAAAGGTATCTCCCGACTGGGCGACTAAAGGGTGTCATATAGTCTAGAAAAGAATGATGAGTTAGAGTTAACTCCTCGCGACTTTGATTTCCGCTTATGTCGCCTGATCGCCAGATGGACTTGGGTCAGCCAAGGTAAAGAAAGTATATTGTCGCCAGGTTTAGAGATTAAACCCTGGTTAAGGACAATGGCTCATGACAAAGAGACTCAACGTGGTCGTGAGGTCGCCTGATCATGAGATCTAAAAAAGTGGCGCCAAGTGGATGACATGACAGGATGAATCATTTGGCAACCAATCAGAGGATAGAATTTTGATTACTGTGCACAAAAGGTAGCTGAGATGTATGATAAAGAACAAATTAGAAGATGACATGTTAGCTGTATTAAATGGTTTATGATTGTGCCAAAGATCTATTTTTGAAATTTTGATTTCCTGTCAACTTCATGCAACTACGGCTAGGTTTTTCAAAGTTTCACGGCATGGCAACTTAATGGCAGAACTGACATTTCTAAATTATGAGCCATGTACTCTAAATCATATGGCTATAAATAGAGGATAGTGCATTCATTCTTGTTCACCAAATTTTAAGATTTTAGAGCCAAGTTGTTGTTTCAGCAAAAAGTGATATTCAGAGCAGTTGCAGTTTTTCCAAGGTGATCAAAAGATTTCTAAAAGTTGCAGAGGATTGTGTTCAAAGTAAACAGCTGATATTGAAGATTAGATTTGTTTCAATATCAATTCAAGGAAAAGAAACTCAAAATATTGCAAAGATGAGTAGAGCTATGAGTGTTGCTTCTACAAGTGGAGGCAGTGGAGAAGAGAAAAAAGGAAAACCTAGCTTTTCAGACGAATTTCTCCAGCTTTTGCCAGGTTCAACAAAAAATAGGAAAGTGGATGCAGGTGTCTTTAAGGATGACTTCGCAAATATCAGAGATGCTGCAACCACGGGCACAACAGGTTACTCTCTTTTTACATACTTTTATAAAAATTCTGATAAGCCTATCCCTATTTCAAACCCTTGGACATGTGGTCTGGGTAGGTTATTAGTTCCTAATGTGTTTCTAGATGTTGACCTGTTTCTGGACCTAGAAAATCATTATGATGCCCTCACAAAGACCATCAAAAGGGATGATGGCACTGCTTTGCTGATACTGAATAGAAATTCTTTCATGCAACCCTTTGGCTTATTCAGCACCATGTTTAAAAGAATAGACATGACAAAGCAGGAGAAGAGGTATAGTGCCAAGCCTGGTGTTGCTAGGAGCTTGTTGAAGAAGCACATGCCAAAAGAATTAAGAGATCATGTAGGTCCTAAGGCTGAACCCTACCCATATTATTACAAGGACCTGCATTTTTATATCAAGTACAATTCCTATGCTCTTTGCAGAGTACTAGGAATAGATGCAGATGCAGAAAGAATAGGTCATGGCATTCTAATGATAGTTTTAGACCTACAAGAGGTGCATTCAAGCACTAGTTATGATTATATTCAGCATATAATCGATGAGATGCACGAGGGTTTTGTTGCTACACAGAAGAAGTTGAAAAACCCTAAGGAGAAGGAGCCAAAATTCTTGCATTATTCAGTCTTAATGCACCTTCTCTTGTATTAGAATTTTGGAATCATGGATCCCAATAACTTATCCCCTCAAAGATTCTTTCAGGCACAACCAAATCCTATCCAATTCTGGGTTAGGGTTTGGAACTTTACTTCCAGAGATTGTGATTTTTGTGCCTTCCAGAATTGGATTGTGTATCCAATAATAAAGAGTCTAGGAATAAGCAGGACCAGAATTCCTTTGAAGGTCATACAACTGCTTAGGCCTTGTGAATACTTAGAAAATTGGCCTGGAAACCACAACTGGGGTGACTTCTACTTAGAGGATAATTTCACTATATTCACAGTATTTGGGTGCATTCACCCACCCCATATCTTGCCTTATTATGTGGCTATGAGAGTTGCTGCTATGGAATTTATCTGGTAGCTGATGTTAACTAATAATGAGAATTTTTCTCCACATAAGAAGGGTACTATAACCCCTATGCAATTTAAGATTGAAAATTTTACAATTGGTAAGAATGCCATGGATGAAGTAAGTCAATGGCTGGAAAAGTTTAGAATGGGGGCAGCCCCTTACAGATATATTGACCCAAAAGGCTTCATGGCAGGGGTCAGGAAGCTCTACACTCCTACTATCCCAAATACAAATGTGCATTGTGAGTGTATAGAGGAAGATGCTACAAGAAATAACTTGGATGAAGATGACATCCACATGAAAAGATTGAGAATTCAGGAGCTGCTGAAGTTGCAGACTCAAATAAAGAGGAATGGGTTATCCTTTGGGGGTTTTTACCCTGACCTCATGTATTTTGAGAGAATCAAGGCTATGATTAACAACTACTATATGTTGTTATTTCAATTGGATACAGTCCTAGCTAAGAAAGGTGCTCAGTCTCCTGAGCATTCAGAATCAGAGTATGAGAGTGGAGATGATAGTGACTATGCACATCCTTATATGTCCCCTCCACCACAACAAGCCCAAGGGAAAGAAATCGCTGATATTCCATAGTTGCAAGGAACAGAGCAACATATTATAGATTTGACTGTTGCAACACAGCCTGATGATTTGGAAGAGCCTACTGCAAAGAGGCAAAAATTGGAATTAGGCCAACCATCAGCAGAGGGACAGAGCAAGAAAAAGGACAAGGTTAAGGCCTTGATACCTGGTACTAGGTTATATGACCATAACCTGGGGAAAGCAATTAGACAAGGAAAGAAACAAATGCCTAATCAAGAAGATAAAGTTGACATCCCACTAAGGTCATGTGTGGATGAAAGATTTCTTAATCAGCCGAAGTTCCTGGATGATGATGATTTTTTCAAGACAGAGGAATTCAAAGATTTCCTTAGATGGCACAAAGCAGAGTAGCTGAAGTCCCAACTTCTTGTGGATGGAAAGGAGAAAATTACCAATGAAGCTCTTGTGGCCCTACAAAATTATGATCCTGAAGTTGAGGATATCTCTCCTAAGGATGCCAGGAAAATGGTATTAGGAAGTGGAATTTTATTGGTTGAAGGCTGGGATTTGGCATTTGCGTTTGTCATAGATCAGATCAGAAAGCAGCCTGACCTTAAAATGGTCAGTGAAGTCCAAATAGGAGAAATGATCAAAGGATTTGGGTATGAGCCAAAGTCTCAGGCCTTTGCTATGTGGAATATGAGCCCTAAAGAGCAAAATCCCCAATTAGTTAATATTCAAGAACATTTGGTGGGGAATCAGATGGTGTGGTCAGTACAGAACACAGGGGACCTAGAGATTTCTCAAATAATGACACACTGGGCTCAATTAAATGAGGATAAGACAAAGCAATTGTCTGAAAGGTATACTGATCTGTTAGAAGAAATAAGTGCACTATCTAAAGATAGAGATATGTGCCATATAAAGCTATACCAAAGAGATCAAATGATAAAGACATTATCTGAGGAATTAGAGGCAAAACCAGAGGTAGTGTATGTGCCTGCCCAACCACCACCTATACAGATTGAAGATCAGCCTAAATTAGAAGAGGCTGTAGAACAGAAAGTGGATGAAGAAAAGGGGAATGCTATAGCATTGAAAGCATTGAGAGGCATATTACAACATAGGATTGAGATCCTCAAAGAAAAAGATGATGTTGTAATCAATACCTATAATAAATTGCCTATATTGCATGCTGAGGTATTAAGGTACCTTCTATTTTTAAACCCCTACTTCACAAAGTGGTCTGCCAGAGAAAGTCTATTTGAGAAATTGTCATCTCTGTAGAACATAAGGGCAGACTTTCCTCCAAGTGTGATAGAGGTAGAAGATGAGATCAAAAGGGTAAACATTTCTCTCTCATTATTCAAAGGGAAATTGAACCAAATAGAGGCTAAGTTGAGTCTCTTTTCAGCTGATTTTACTAGGTTTATCCCTATTTTGAAAGGAGAAGATGACTAGGTGAAATCTATAGATGCCTTGAGGGGTAGAGTTTGACAACAAAATGCCTAGTGAAGAGGCTTTTCTTTTGGGAAAGGAGGTTGATATTGATGGTTTTAATTTAATATTAGATGAGGCATTCAAAGCTAAGACAGATATCAACAAATTCCTCTTTGATGTCAAGAACATCACCGATGTAAGATGGGACAGACAAAAAGTGCAGGTACAGAGTACCCAGGATTTCAATTGGCCGACAGATGATGAGGTGAAGGCATGGGAAGTCATGACAACACCGAAGAAAAAGAAACCTGTGGTAGAGGAAGAAATTCTAGATGATGAGTGAGGTAACACTTGGTGCTGCACTATTCATAGATAAGATGGATAGTTATTTCAAAAGGAAATGTAGGTGAGTAGGCGAGAACAACTACCAGGACTTTGCATAACTACACTAGGTACCATCTACAAATCAGATTGCAGTCGCAAGGTCGGGAGAAGAATAAGAGATATTTGATTTTACCTTTTTGACTCAGTCACCTCGTCGCTCCTTCTCTCTCTCTCTTTTGTCTATCTTGTATCTTTAGGGTTAGGGTTTTGAGACCATCCAAAGCTTGTTGCATCCTGAGGGATTCCAAGATGGTCTAGAATCTATATATATGATAAGACTTGTAATAGTTAAGGGTCTTTGATTTTTTGGAACATTTTGTGAAGAAAGAGATAATATATTACAGAACTCAGATATTCTGGTTCATGTTTATCTTTTCGAGCTGTGTAATCTCTCGTGTATGAACGAGCTAGATCACATAAATAATATAGGGTGTAATTTTACTCTCTTCAACTATTGTCTCTTTATTTTGTGTGTATGTTTTTCTATGTTAAAGTTTATCAGGTATTCTGTAACACTCTGGTTATAAGGTAACCATTTAATTGTTTACAAGTTTCTTTCAAGGAGAGAATTAAATGTTGTGAATGATTTCAAGGAGCATACTACTTTGTTAAGGATTTGATACAGTGGTCTTGAGGTAACAAGATAGTTTGTAATGCAACCTATCCTAATTTTTTGAACTGTAAGGCAGTTCAGTGTATGTTATTTCAGTGATATCTATGTATATTATTGACTCTGCAGCCCAAAGGATAGGCACTGGTTCAGAAAACATTCTGATTATCTATCTGCGTCTGAGATATTCCAAGTTATCAAAACTAAATCAATTAAAATACTCTGTTACTAAGAACATACAAGCTAAATTTTTTAAGGACCTCTATCAGCAAGACACTGTCCATATTATTGATTCCTTGAAGATTGAATCTCTTAGTTTATCCCTCCTATTAAGAAAAGGAAGAAGGATGAGAATCCTTGTATCACTGGTTGTTGTTATGATTATAACTATGGTTTTTATGGTAATATCTTGTTTATGGATATGTTTGGTCATCTGCAAGATAATTCATAAGTTGGTTCAGTAAAGGTACATAACCAATCAGTGTCCACATTAACAAATACTGTGTTAACAATAATTTTAAGAGGTAAAACCTTCCCGAGTATTTGTGGGGCTCAAAAACGAAGAAGGACCTTATCCAGTCCTTAGCAATTAGCCCTTCTCTTGTCATAAGGAAGTTTACATTCAAGTATAGTCAGTATACTGTCATTTTAAGGTTGAGATACAAGAAAAAGTGCTAACAGTCCTTACACAATCAATGAATTCACAAAGACAAACTTGAATTGTTTTCTCTACAAATGTGATTGAAGCGACCTGTTGCCTCCCAATTTAATGTGATTGTTGCAATTTACCCTCAGAACGAGAGAAAACAACCTGACCATTGCTAATATGGAGGATTTTATAGTGCAAGTAGATAAAGAAAAGCCATTATTTATGATAAATATGCATCTAGTTCAACTGAAATTGTTGTTATTCTATGAATTAAGACATGATTAAGCTTGTGAAAATGAAATGCAACTAGTCTAAGTATGAATTTGCAACTAGCTATGGAAGTAAAAGTGCAATTAAGCTAAGAAATTGAATGCTTCTAATCTAGAAAGTAAAGTGCTTGAAATCTAGAAATGAATRCTTTTTAAGCTAGAATTTGAYTAGCAAAATGAATCTAGAAAGSTTTAAAGCATAAATTGACTTGTTAGCTCCTACAAATAGATCATRAATCAAAGYTAAAMAATGTTCAATTCCAATGAAAATTATGCTAATTATGCAAGAAAGTAAGCTAAAAGCATGAAATCAAAGCTAAATTTGCCTATAGTAATGATGCTCAAAACAAGGATCCTCTACAATGAAGAAAAGAGGTCCAATTTATAGAAAACTGAGGAGAGAGGATGAAGAATTTATTGAAAAGAAAAAGTTGTCTCTTCATTCTCCAATTGAGAGTAATAAACAAAGATTATTAAAATAAAAGAATGAATTATTGACACATAAGTGTCTTTTCACATGGAATTATGGAATTCCCTTTTTGAAGATAATTCATTCAATTAATTAAATAACCTTTCAATTCCTTTTATGTTTATTAGCCAAAGAGGGTGGATTTGATTTAATTAAAAGCACTTAGGACTTTAGGATTAAATCAATTAATCATAGGGATTTTAGCTAATAATCATTTGAGATTTAGGAATTAAATGTAATGTCAGATTTATGCAAATTTGGGTTTTCTGCATTTGAAACTCAGTCAATTAAAGTCAATTAGGAGAACAATTTGCCTAATACAATAGAACTTCGAAGATGAGAGAATGCACCAAAATTGATTAGGTTATTAGGTGCCAATTTTGGGGTGTTACAAGTGGGTACAGAGAAGATAGATGGTAGATCATCACTATCTCGTAATACCAGTGATGAGGAAAGAGAAGCATAGTAGGATACTTATAGAGTGACACATGGCATAGAAGCATAACAGAGTGGGGCCAAAGGTCGCAAGTGTCACAAGATAGTGATCCTGCGATTCTACAAAAGAAAGATGACAAGGATAATAGGATAGCAGATGAAGGTGACAAATCTCACAAGCTCATGATCCCGTGATCTAACCAAAAATATGACAAGGATCACAGGGTAATGGGAGGTCACCACGAGTCTAGCCAGAGCAACATAGAAGAGAGTGGAGTCAACTAGATAGGTGTCATCATGTCATGATCCCACGCTCTGATAGAAGAAGAGAAAGAAACATAGCGGGATCATGAGATGATGCCATATAGAAGAGAAGGATAATGAAAAGGCACCACGTTTCAAGGTAGTGAAATAGAATGAGAGATAAATAGTGGGGATGATAGGGCATATGGAAAAAGGTTGTAATCCCATGATATGACACCAAGAAGATGACAAGGATCATGGGATAACAATAGAGATACATGTAGTAAGGTCAAGTGGCTTAGAAAGTGCTTGGAGAGAGGTAAAGAATAGATACATCCAACGGTCATCGTGATCACACCAAGAAATATTCTTGGGAGATAAAAACTGTCGTATCGCGAGATGTGACCACATGTTTTGGAAAAGGAAGAGTCCAAGTAGTGATAAAAAAGATGAATGTGCCCATGGGCTGAACCAGAGGAGGCTACATCAAAGGAGGGGTCAAGGTACAATTACAAATCATGCAAGGGGATTTTAACTTAGAGGGAAAAATTACCTACATCATGGAAAAGGTTGTTGACTAGTAGTTAAATGCACTAAAATTTGGTCCAAATGTAGTTAAAGTCATCGATAAACTTTTTTGACTTTATTAAAAAGGTGGAAAAGTCTATTTTGTGTACATGTAGAGGGTCAACACGAGTTTAAACCATAGTTTTGTGGATTTCAAACTCTCTGTTTGCATGATAGTCACATCGGCTAAAATAGTAATTTCCAAATAGTGAAAGAATAGCCCGATCCCAATTCAGAAGAAAAATCATTTAGTTGACATCAAGATAACAAAGGTGGATATCACAAGTTTTTTGAATTTTTATGTGGCTAGAATTGTTCAGTCCTCCCCCTCTCCTCCCTTTCTTGATTTCAAAGAACTAATCTTCCAGTGGCTTAGAGATTTCATGTAGACTTAATTTTCATGTCTACTTCTGAATTAGTTTTTTGTATTGCCTTTAAAAGCATAGTTAGAGTTTGGTGATAAGAGTTCCCAAATTTTTGAAGGACATCAACAGTGATTATGCTGATCCTCTAGTTTTTTGAGAGGTTGTGGAAGCTATCTGAATGGTATGATAGCAATTTCCTTCAGAATATTGATTACAAATCAAATGTTTGAAGACCTCCTTTGTGTTTATTTTATTGTATGTAGTATTGGATATGATATTCACTTGTAATGTATTTGTCCCTTGAATCATACAAGTTTATGTCTCTGAACATATGCATATTTAAGTGAGTATAATTGACACTTGCATAGGCTATAAGCTATGATTTCAATAAGTTTCTCCATTATCTAGTTATTTGTAAAGTTTTCAATATGTAATTTGTTCAATCATAAGATTTGTGTCAACTATTTGAACTCATCGTCCTTCAAGAGATCCTTAGGGATTAATGTTGGAATTTGTTTGCATCACCCTTGGTGCATCACCTAATAGAGTAGATTTGTTTAAATTTCTTTCCTTTCTTCTATTTCTATTTTCCCATCCAAGTTTCCCTTTTTTCAGATCAAAGATTTGCAAAGGTTATATATCAAGAAGGAATCGGCCTAGAATCTTGAGATTCACTCCATCCATAGGAAATCCCACCACTTATAGAGTATTGTGTTGTTTTCCTAGATTGCTTAAGTCTATCCTTCAAAGCATGGCTGAGTGGGGTGCAATTTCATAGTCTCAATAGGTTCCTCAATCCAAGAACATAATAGTGATACAACTAGACAAAAAAGGTCAAGATTATTGGTGTGTTGAAATATGTGCATATTCACCTTGTTGATGATCCAAGAGTGGAAGAACACATTTACATACACATCATTGACATTCTAAAGACTTACAAGATGTATTATAGTATAGAATGGACTAATTATTTGAGAGGTTGGCTCTCTACCGATTTCACTTAGTTATGGTTACCCTGGAAAGGATTAAACAATCAAATCAGTATTGAGTTTCAACTCCAAATCAAGAAGATGATTACAGATAACAATGCCCCAAAAAAGGTATTTTTAACCCAATTAGATTTGGGTATATATTGGTTGGACAATATCCTTATTTTCTAAATCAAAGAGGCTAATGGTTCCGATGATAGTCCCATACAAGGCTTGCAAGAATTTTGAGTTGACAAGTAAATATTCAAAGACTTCATTAGGAATATAATTAAAAACTTGAAACATTTGGGTCATGATGTGTATCCTAACATATTATTGTTGCCAAGATATTGTCGGTTGCACCAATTGAGACATTCTGAATTCACATGCGTGAGTTTCCAAGATGGACTATCAAGGATGTTGATCCAAATTACCCAACCAACCAAATAGACTCAAGGTATGAGACTAATCGATAAGAGTCCCATGTTGGGCATTCTCAAAGACACTTTGCCAGGCAAGGATATTCCACCCTGAGGTTATATTTCCTAGACAATAGTTCAAGAAGTAATTTGAGACTCAGAATCAGATAGTAAAATTCCCACTCATAGTGTGGACGATGGATGGAATTCATTTGATGATGGTTTCCTACCACCTCATGAAAAATCCCAGCCCATTGAAAAAAATGAGGGCCAAAAGTATTTGGGCACTAGTGGCATATAAAAAGAGGATAAAGAAGAGATGTTTCCTCCAAGAACTGAAGAGAATGAGGAATTGGAACCTAACAGACCTAAGGGTCATTATAGATATCAACCCAAGTGCAAATCAATTAAGAAACATCAAGTTTGGAGGCTGCACTTCGACGGTTCTAAGTGTAAACAAGGAGCTAGTGTTGGAATCAAACTAGTTAACCCAAGAATTAATTCCTTCTATGTTGCATAAAAATTGTAATTCTTATGTAGTAATAATGTTGCAGAGTAGAAAGCACTAGTTTGAGGTCTCCTCTTGGTGCATAAAAAAGGGGTAAAGGCTCTGGTCTAGTAGAAGGTGACTCTCAATTGATCATCAAACAAGTTCATAGCTAGTATTCCTGGTATGACAAAATGTTGTGGATGCACTAACAATATATGTTAGTTGATTACACCCTATCAAGAAGTCTAGATTACAAAGATTCTCGGTTGAACTTGTTGCTGCTCCAGAAATTCCAGAGAATATAACAAATTTTCAGGTATTTAAGGATGATCAACATATCCTATAATTCATCATCTGCATAGGTGTGTTTCAGAAAAAAGTTATTGATGAATAATTGGAAGAACTAGATAGGTCAGTTGAATTAGAGGATTCTGGTGATCAAGGCATCATAAATTTGAAAACCAATTCTGTACCTAAGGTAATGGTGTTGTTAAAATAGATCTTTGAAAAGATAAAATGACTGCAAAAAAGGAAGCTAGAAAAAATGCATGGAGGTGGCAAATGTGAAACATACAAACTCGGGATAGATGATGACCAAAGGGAAGTGCATATTGGGAAGGTTAGCACTGAGGATGAGAAGAAAAGGATGGTACAACTCCTCACCAACCATCAGAATGTCATAGTTTAAAGTTATGAGGAATTAAAAACTTATGACACCTCTATCATAGTTCATAATATCGCATTGAACCAGAATCTAAACCTTTTCAAGAGAGGCAGAGGCCAGTGAACCCAATGATGGAACCATTGATACAAAAAGAAGTCCAAAATTTTTTGGACATGAAGATTATTTTTCCAATTAGGCATTGCACATGGGTTTTATATTTTATCCTAGTATGGAATAAATGTGGAGAATCAAGTTATGTGTGGATTTTTGGAACCTGACCCAAGATTCTCAAAATGACAATTGCCCACTTCCATCTCTAGAAAAAGTGCTACAGGTGGTGAATGGATCCCAAATTATTCCTACATGACTATTCAAGCTACAATGAAGTTACGGTATAGGAAGAAGAAAGGCTAAATACAATATTCACCACAAAGTGGGAGACGTTCACATATCATCGGATGTCATTTGGTTGATAAATGTTAGAGCAACCTTCCAACAAGCAATGAATATGGCTTTAAAGAGTTTGGTCATATTTCATCTTTCTCACTTTCAGAATTATCTTATTTATTATTTACATATACTTTCATGCTACATGTAAGTGGCATCTCCTAACATTTCATGCTATTTCTTTTATATTTATGAACTTTATCTCATTTTGGTATTTTATTTTTAAACACATTTTCATTCATGCGAGTAAAATGAAAGAGTACAATTAACATGCACATGCTAATTTCTATTTAGTTTTTGTTCACTTCATGAAACATCTTAATGTAATTGCATAAAACTAAGTAGTACAATCATGTAAATCATAATGAATTTTGAAATTATACAAAAGATTGAAACAAACCTCAAACTAAGAGAATCAAATTTCTATACCTATTATAAATAATTACTACTTTCATCAAAATTTCTTTATCTCTATTTTCAAAAGCTAAATATTCCAAATATAGATTAATTATGGGATTATTATTAACATTTATTTAGTTAGCCTAAAACTATGTAAGATAAATTATTCCATTATAAAATGGTATTTGCTGTGAGATTTGGGGGAGTAAGGGTTACCAAC
>MU228244.1:437785-475258 GCA_018584345.1 Thuja plicata
TATATATATATATATGGAACGTATGAAGATTGCAATACCTAACTACTAGTTAAAGGAGAACTCTCAGGAAATTTCTGGACAATAAACCATGTCAGCATTTTTTTTTATTAAATAACATATAAATAAAATTAGACTATAGTCTTTCAATAAAAATAGAGTACAATGGCATGACAGAAAAGAAAGAATAGTGTACCTGTTTGCTTTGAAATTTTAGCAATAACAATTTAAGATAACACATTTTCTATTTAGGATCGTGTGAAATTTGTTTGCAACAATGTTTCAAATCACACTCTGTGATCCTAATGAGAAGAGATGGAAAAGTTTTTTACATTTTCTCTCTCATCTATTCTCCTCCTGATGACAGATCATGGAGTTTGATTCGAACATTGATGTACAAAACTTGCACACAATCAAATCAAGAAAATACGTTATTGCTATTTGATAGATTGTGAAAATCTCATGACGGTTGATCAATACAAATTTAGTCAGCTACAATATTTCTCATCATTTACTAAACCACCTATAATTTATGAGAGTGAACAATGATCATGGATAACTATATATTGAATTGAACTATCCTTTATGACAATTTTAACAGTAATCATTGATGGCGATCTGGATTCTAGAGTTTAGGCATTGTACTATTCTTTGTCAAGTTTCCTTGTATTCTTTTTGGTCTCCAAGGCATTTGTACTATGGGTGAGTCCAATGAAGAGAAAATGTTTGTCTTCTATACTTAGCAGAAGACAATCATACAATCTTCTTGTAAGAAGAAAATATTCTTTACATAAAATTCCAATTAATAAATATGAATAATATGTAAATAGTTATTTTAGATTAACTAAATTAAGAGTTAATTATCATTAAAAATTTATATATGTGTCATAAACCTAATTTTTAAAAGTAATTATCCTTAGCTTTTTATAAAGTCGATATCAAACGTAGATTTATTTCTACATTTTTTTAAGCCCCGTTTGGTTGCGGTAATTGACCTGGAATTGGCATAAACTAATTCTAAATTTGTCAAATCCTCAATTTGGCAGTGCAACCTAAAATTGGAAGAGGGAGATGTATATGCTCTTTTTGACCCAAAATCAGCATATACATCCTCCACTTTAAAAGGTGGAATTAGAATTTGAGAGCCAAATTCTCATTTTTTTCAATCCCCATTTTGAAACCATTTCAATGTAAAAATAAATTTAACATTTGGTGTTCACGTGCAAACAAGCTATGGGGATTTGCATATAATTTGAAGGGATTTGGCAATGCCTTCCTCCCTGTAAAGCTGAGTAAATTAATTAGATTGGGGTGGGGAAGATGATGTCCTTCAAACCAAGCTCAATCATTATCATTTCTTAGAAGACTCCAGTGAATGAGAGATTACGTTATTAAGATGATAAGTACATACGAAGAAACAAGGGTGAAGATGATTTTTAATTAGTTTTTATCACCTATGATTTTTTAATATTTGGTGAACTGAAGCGACCGGATTTCAAAACAGAATTGTGTTTTTACTATCAAGAGTAGAGAACTGTGTGCATATATTCTACTCGGGGAATGAAAAATTAAAAAACTATCGTATCGACTGCTCAGAAATAACCACTAGAAAAAGTATGGGAATGCTATCCATCCCGCATATATTTTACTACTTTTGTTTACATGCATATATTTTACTACTTTTGTTTACATGCATTTTGTTTATCCAATTGATGAATTTAGATATGTGTTTGGAATTGTTTTGAGTAAAAAGTTAATTTGTATTTTTTATAAACATTACTTATAACTGTTTATTATTAAATGCCAATTTTTGATATGTATAAAAATCTCAAGAAAAATTGAAATCAAAGATCAAAGTAGAAATGTTTAAACAAATAGTAAAGTGCATCTTTAACAATTAATGACATCAAATAAGATTAGAGATGAGTTTCTGGTTTTTGATTGTGTGTATTTTTTTAGCATCAACGTTTCGGATCACACTCCGTGATCCATCATCAGGATGAGAGAGCATTAAGGAGAAATAATAAGTTGCAATGAATAAGATATAAATGAATAAATAAATTAATAAAAATAAATTATTAAATTTAAAAATATTAAAACAATTTAAAATTTGAAAAAAAAACTATACTCAATTCCAATTCCAGTTTTAAAATGTGGAACCAAACGAAGGAAATGCATTCTATTGCTCATATTTCAAGTCAACCAAATGTTCCAAACTATATTCAAAAAATAAAAAAAATTAGAATATCAAATCCATGATTTGACCATTTCGAACATTTTATTCTCCACAATTGCAATGTAAGAGAAATAAGGGGAATAGATAAACAGTTTGGGGAGATGAATATGGAGTAAACCCAACTGAATTGAGGGGATTACCGGTTCTTGAAAGGAATATGCAAAATGCATAAGAGGATTCTAGGATTGGAAAAAAAAAAGAAAAAGAAACAAACATGCAAAAATGGGGATTTTAAGTTCAGAAAAAGGAGAATTTAGGGTTGACAAAATTTATTTTCCCTATTGCATTCTCTATTGTTATAATTTCTAGGTGTTGAGAAACTGGAAAACCAAAGGAAGTATCAATCTGAATGTCAGACTTGTAAGCTGTGAAGCCCAAATTAACTACCTATGATGCCAGGATTTTAAGGTTCTAATCGTAGATGGGGAAGGTTGGTTTGTTTGTATCATCCACTAATGCTATTAGTTATTTATTTTTCTTATCTCTGAGAGAAAATATATCTATGCCATTGATATGTGGTTGGATTTGGTAATTCTTTATTCAATTTGTAACTTTCTGAGTTGAATTGTTCATATCTCCTTTTATCTTGAATTGTTTCTCCTGTGAAACCCTAATCGGGCTTGTTCAAATGCCAAGCTAATAGTCAGAGGCTACGAGCAAGTAATCTAGACCGATATTCTTTTTAACCTTTAAGAATTTCCATAATGATTGGGAACAAAGGTAAACCAATTCAATGAATGCTATAGTTGTTTCCTTAGAAGTTTAAGGGATACATGCATACTCATTTTGAGCATTATACTAATTGCATGCTTATAGAAGTAGGAAAAGGGGTCTTATCAGCGTATGAAATTGAGATGAATTAGGTTGAGATTAATGAGTTAATAAAAGGGTGTTTGTTTTTTTTCAATCATATCATGACTTTATTACGGTGTCCTTCTAATTAGTATCACTATCATGTTTTCTGTATGTCTAAAATCAAATTTTCTGATGAGTCTAAAATGGAATCTGGTTTTCTAATGAATACTTTTGAAAGTTCATGATTATATTAAATTGAGAATTGAATGTGTGCACCTATGTGCTTTGGATGAGTATATGCATGTAGCACGTGGACAATATTAAGTTGATTGTAATTTTGTATGCTCTTGTAAAATGTGGGCTAACTTGCATACCAAAGATATGTCTTACATGATGTGAGTGATTGATGTATATTACTATATATGAGTTTTAATATATATATATATATTTTGTAAGGGTAAAAAAATTGGAATTAAATGCATGGGCAATGCTTATGTATGAAGAGGTATGCATGAATTTATAGTTTGTGTTTCTCTATGTGGGTTAATTTCATGATATTATTTAATTTTCTAAATAATACTAATGGTTGAGAAGGATCTAAAATTGATCCAATGGTCAAGCAGGGATTTTGCTTCCATTCGCATATTTAAGCAACATGTGATTTCTATGTATCCATGATTTTGTAGTATTTTTCTATGACTTTTATCTTACACAATTCCAGTACTCCAGTCAGTTTGTTTTGTTAGACTACTTCGAGCTGGGATGGGTATCTTTCATGTCAAGAAAGATTATGAGGAAGAATATCTTCTTCATGGTAGGGTGAAAACAACCTCCTACAATATTCTCGCTCTCTATGTTATTGAGTGATGCAGGTGTCAAGAGTTCCTGTTGGCATGGTCGCCATAGCTCTTGAGTATCTATTCTACGTGCTCAACCCTATGATCTATCTAAAAATGTATAAATTCTCATGATAGCCTAGCTAAAGGTTGTATTATTCCATGTGTCAGAATTGATTCAAGTTATTTTTTTTTGTGTCTTTTAAATATTTGTTGTATATTGACGTGTTCAACAACATTTTTGAAATCTACTTTAGTTTTCTATCTACCATCTTTGGTAGTTAGTTGAAATTGTTATTTATTTCAATTTAACATATCATGTTGATATACTAATGGTGAGATTGATTGAAATTGTTTTTTACTTGTCGATATGTAGCTTTGACATTTGAATTTGTTAACCAACTTCATTATCTTGTGTATATCGTTGATGTGGCAGATGGTGTCAAAAGTTGAGTTTTTAAAATATGTGTGTATGAATGGGTGGCCTAGAATCTGGAGATTCACTCCATCCATAGGAAATCCCACCACCAATGGAGTATTTCAATGTTTTCCTAGATTCCTACAGTCTATCTTCAAAGCAAGGCTGAGGGGGGTGCAATTTCATAGTCTCAATAGGTTCGTCTAACCAGGAACATAGTAGTGATACAACTAGACAAAACAAAGATCAAGGTTATTGGTATGTTGAAAGATGTGCATATTCAACTTGCTGATGATCCAAGAGTGGAAGAACACATTTACATCCACATCATTGACATTTTGAAGAGTTACAAGACATTTTTGAGTAGAGAGTGGACTAAATTTTTGAGAGGTTGGCTCTCTACAGATTTCACTCAGCTATGGTTATCATGGAAGGGATTAAATAATCAAATCAAGATTGATTTTCAAATCCAAGTCAAGATGATTACGGATTACAATGCCCCAAACAAGGTGTTTTTCACCTAATTATATTTGGGTATATATTGGTTGGACAATATCCTTATTTTCTAAATCAAAGAGGCTAATTGTTTCGATGATAGTCCCATACAAGGCTTGAAAGCATTTTGAGTTGACAAGGAAATATTCCAAGACTTCATTAGGAATATAATTATAAAATTGAAACATTTGGGTCATGACGTGTATCCTAACATATTGTTGTTGCCAAGATATTTCTGGTTGCACCAATTGGGTCATTCTGAATTCACATGCATGAGTTGCCAAGATGGACTATCAAGGATGTTGATCCAAATTACCCAACCAACTGAATGGACTCAAGGTATGAAACTAATGGATAAGAGTCCCGTGTTGGGCATTCTCAATGAGACTTTTCCATGCGAGGATATTCCACCCTAAGGTTACATTTCCTAGACAATAGTTCAAGAAGTAATTTGAGACTCAGAATCATATAGTAAAACTCCCACCCATAGTGTGGACAATGGATGGAATTAATTTGATGATGGTTTCCTACCACCTCATGAAAAATTCCAGCCCATTGAAAAATAATGAGGGCCAAAAGTATTTGGGCAATGGTGACATATAAAAGGAGGATAAAGAAGAGATGTTTCCTCCAAGAACTAAAGAGAATGATGAATTGGAACCAAACTGACTGAGGGGTAATCATAGATATCAAGCCAAGTGAAAATCATTTAAGAAACATCAAGTTTGGAGGTTGCAGTTCAATGGTTCTAAGTGTAAACAAGGAGCTAGTCTTGGAATAACACTAATTAACCCAAGAACTAATTCCTTCTATGTTGCATACATATTGTAATTATTATGTACTAATAATTTTGAAGAGTATAAAGCGCTAGTTTGAGGTCTCCTCTTGGTGCATAAAAAAGAGGTAAAGGCTCTGGTAATAGAAGGTTACTGTCAATTGATCATGAAAATGGTTCGCAGCTAGTATTCATGGTATGAAAAAATGTTGCGAGTGCACTGACAATATATGTTAGTTGATTACACCCTATGGAGAAGTCTAGATTACAAATATTCTCAGTTGAACTTGTTTCTGCTCTAGAAATTCCAGATAATATCACAAATTTTTAGGTATTTAAGGATGATCAACATATCCTAGAATTCACCATGTGTGTAGGTGTGTTTTAGAAGAAAGTTATTGATGAATAATTGGATGAACTCGATAGGTCAATTGAATCAGAGGAGCCTGGTGATCAAGGCATCATAAATTTGAAAACCAATTCCATACCTAAGGGGATGGTGGTGTTAGAAAGGATCTCCGAAAAGATAAAATGACTGCCAAAAGGGAAGCCAGAAAAAATGCATGGAGGTGGCGAATGTGAAACATACAAAATTGAGATAGATGATGACCAAAGGGAAGTGCATATTGGGAAGGTTAGCACTAAGGATGACAAGAAAAGGATGGTGTTGTGCGCTAAAAATGTGTCACACTTTTATGAATCATTATATGCAAGATTGCTCAAGAATGAGGTCTGGAAGGGCGACTCATAGCTCTCTATTCATGGAGTGCAAGGGTTTGTAATGGAGGCCCTTAGATTGACCTAGTTTGTGCCCATGCAAGTATACCATAAAATTAGAGATTCAAAGAGGAAAAGAAAGAGTGCTAGTCTCCATGATTACCAAATATGCATGCAAATGCAAATGAAATATATTCTATATATGATAACAATGCAAGAAAGGAAATTAATCTATATGATAACAATGCATGATTATTCTATGAAAGAAAAGAAAAATGCACAAGATTAATCTATGAAAGGAAACATGAATCTAATGTAAAATGCATGTGCAAAATTAATCTAAATGGATTGGCATGGGGCATGAAAGAAGAAGACAAGAAGAGAGAAGTTGCAATATCCAAGCTTGAAAGTGCTCAAATTCTCCTCCAAAATTGCTCTCCAAACCTACAGCATAACAATAACATAAAATTTTCAACCTAGAAATTTGAAGGAGGGGTTTCCTTATAAAGAGAAATGGATGGTAGAGATTAAGAGGCAAAAAAGAAAATAAGCAATGGTGGAGATTAAATCTTCGTTGATCCATGTGCTCATATCTTCAAAAGGAAAAATCAAAGGCTATGATTAAGAGGCAAAAATCCCACCACTTAGGAATATGTGAAGAAAAAGGAGCTTTATTTATTTTTATTTAATTTATTTCCTTTTTTAAGATAAAGAGGGATTTAAGTGGGGGTTTTATTTAATTAAAAGAGAAATTTTCTTTTAATTAAATAATATTATTTTATTTAATTAAAAGGAATATTTTAGTTAAATAAGATAATATTATTTAATTAAGAGAGGTTTTAATTAAATAAGATAATACTATTTAATTGAAAAGGAATTTTAATTAAATAAGATTATTTTATTTAATAAAAAGGAATTGTTTTCTTTTAATTAAATAAGATAATTGATGAAATCATCAAACCTTAGGAAATATTGAAATAATTAAATTAATTACGATTCGATCAAGGAAATTGATTTAAATTGAAAATATTGCAAAGCATTGAATCAGGAATTTGATAAATTGATAAATTGAAGAATGGGGCCCCATAGTGTAGGCGACCATTTTAGGGTGCATACATTTGCCCCTCTTTGACTAATGCATGATCTTTATGGGAACACATGTATTCAAAGAATGCAGTTGAAGTGTGAGATCGATTTGGGATCACAAAACAACCCAGATGTGTGATCTTTATGGCAACACATTAGGACAAAGATAAGTAGATTGAAAAAGACAAGGTGAACACCCCTGTAAATAGGTAACTGAAATGTCCAAGATAAGAATCTCAAGAAAGGTTGCCCCAAGCGGAGCAATTGATAGGATTGATAAAGTTGAATCAAGGATTGAAGTTTGATAGGTACTGCCCCCTCGTGATCAAAATTAAAATGAGATAGAGAAGAAACAGAAAATTGATAAATTTGATCAAATTGAACTAAAGATAAGGTTCTTGATGTAAGATGCAAGATATAAGGATCACAAAACCAAGGTAGATCATCAAGCATGAAAGATTATGCCCCAAGGTTGAATTAGAAGAAAAAGAAGTGGGGTGAAAGAGAATGAAAGATAGAAGTTTGGAAGAGGTTGAAAGAAATGGAGAGAAGAAAGAGAATTTTCCTTAAGAGAGAGAGAGAGAGAGAGAATGCCCCAAAGTCAATCAACTGTTTAAGATAGAAAATTTTTATTGAGATCATGAAAGAAGATAAGGAAATGAAGAGCAGAACGTGATCACAGTTGAATAAAAGTCCACAAGAAAGATGAAGGAAACCCTCTCAAACTCATAATTCAGACTAAAAATGAAAACTAACATGAGGTCTAACAATGCAAGCTACATGAAAATGCAAAGGTGTACTTGCAATAGAGAAAATGTAACATAGGATTTTGTGTTCATCATTCATGAGAGAATGTTAAGCAACTTATTTTCATCATTGGGCGATTATTAATGGACATTGGAAAATCACACAATCATCACTAGTCACAAGCACAACTATAAAGATATGAATGTGATTTGTAATGGATTGGAATGTGGAAATATTCTAACATAAGAATCAAAGACATAAAGGTCAAGATGACTTCGTTGTAGCTTACCCGATTTAATGTAGCCAAACCATGCTCGCATCAAGGCATAGAGGCCAGGACGACCAAAAGAAAGGTTGTGCAAAAATAGTTAAGCATAAAGCAGGAAGCATATAAAAACATGCCCCATGCCCCAAGTCCTCTAGCTATGCATCACGGAGTGACTTATTAGACAAGGACACTCAACGAAAATCAATAATAGTCAGCATACAAAGAAAAGATCATGACATAGTTCAAGCATTTAGTGTTGTGTTTAAAAATTTAAGTGTGTTAACTGATACTAAGTTTCGAGGATAAGGATCGAATGCTCGCAAGCATGTAAGATCACATGAAAAAATGGGGTAAGACCAAAATGATAAGTGTTGAAAAACACTCGATGTCAGGGGTTGTATTGAAAAAATACAGTTAGGGTGGTGTTGAAAAATAGCATTTGTGAGATGTCCTAAAGACTAACGCATCCAAGAGACCAAAGCTAACAGAGTTATGCCCCCTAGACAAAGACAAAGACCAATTCCAGACCAAGGCAACAAGGACAAGGCATGATGGAGAAAGGCTAAGTGTTGAGGACACATGCTAAGAAATAGGGGTGCAAAGGCCTCAAGTAGCACCCGTTTCCAGGTTTTCACCACTTGGATTTTACTATAATTTTTTCATTTTTTTCTTCTTTTTTTAAGGACTTTTTATAATTTTTTTAAATTTTTGCTACCAAGGCACTTGTTTCCAGGTTTTCACCAAGGCACTTTTTCCTTTTTCCTTTTGAATTTTTTGATTTTTTTTGTATTTTTGGAATATACAATTTTTTTGGAGATACATCAAAGCGCCTATTGCTAGGTTTTCACTAAGATGATCATTTTTTTAGGACATTTTCTAATTTTTAGAATTTTTTGAGGATCAATAATTATGTACAAAGGATGCCCCCAGACATAATGGGCATCTTGGATAGAACTTCTTCAGGTGTAAGACATTGATAGGATCAGGGAGCTTCTCTCCCTCTTCTGTAGACAGTAAATAAGCACCTGACCCAAAAGCCGCTGTAATGATGTAAGGTCCAAGCCAATAAGGTTCAAATTTTCCTTTTTGGTCTCTATGCTATTGATTGTTAGGATTTTCATGTAGGACAAGATCTCCCACTTGGAATTCTCTAGGGTGAACCTTTTTTTTGAAGGCTTTGGACATGCACTTTTTATAAACCCTCATATGTTCAAATGATGCTTGAAATTTTTCATCTAGAAGTTTTAACTCTTAAAGTCTCATGGTGTGGTAGTCTTCATCTGTAACTAGACCTTTGAGGGAAACTCTAAGTGAAGGAATCTCAACCTCCAAAGGTAACACTGCTTTAGCACCATATGTGAGGGAAAAAGGTGTAGCCCCAGTAGGAGTACAAATACTCATTCTATAAGCCCACAAAGCTAGATTTATCTATAAGTGCCAATCTCTACCATTCTTACTGACTGTTTTATGCAAGATTTTAAGAATAGTTTTATTTGATGCCTCTACTTGACCATTTCCTTGCTGGAAGTAAATGGAAGACCAATGTTGTTTAATCTTGAATTTCTTGTAGAGTTGTTTAAGGTCCTTATTTTTGAACTAGCCTCCATTGTTAGTGATAATCTCAAAAGGCACTCCATATCGACAGATGATATGGTTCAGAATGAATGGAGAGACTATCTTGCCTGAGGCAACAGAAAGTGGGACAAATTCTACCCATTTAGTGAAATAATCAGTAGCAATGATAATAAGCTTGTATCCACCTAATGAGTTGGGATGAATCTGTCCAACAAGATCAAAGGCCCAGCACTGAAATGGCCAATGAGATATAGAAGGAATGAGCTCCCTGTCTGGAGCATGTATCAGTTTACCATGTTTTTTCCATTTTTCACATGACTTTGCAAAATCTACTGCATCAATCTGCATTGTAGGCCAATAGTAACCCGCCCTAAGAAACATTTGGGCCATGAAAAGACCATTGGAATGTCTCCCATAGATGCCCTTGTGGATATCAACTAACGCTTGGTCAAATTCTTCCTTTTATAAGCATCTAAGAAGTGTTCCATCTAGACCCCTCATATACAAATCACCAGTGATAAGGGAATGGTGAGAGGCATTTCGAGTAAGGTTTCTGTGTTCAGATCGGTTAAAGTTTTGCGGTATAATACCATCACGAAGGTATGAGTAAATAGCACCATAACAGGATGACCCACGACCAACAAGGGTGTAAATGACATGGCTTTCTTGAGAGTCATAGATAGGGTGATGTAGCTCTTCCACTACGAATTCAAATCTGGATTCATGTTTCTCTAACTGAAGGAGTGAAGTAAGTGTAGCCATAGCATCAACTGCTTTGTTTTCTGCTCTCAGGATTTGCTGAAACGTGACAAATGTGAAGTACCATTTCAAGAAATAAACCATTTTCTTGTAAGGTGCCATTTTATCATGTTTTGTTTGATATTCATTATTAACTTGGTTAATTATTAGCTATGAATCCCCATAGATGTGTAGCTCTGTGATTCTCCATTCTATGGCCATCTTAAGTCCATTTGTTAAAGCTTCATACTCAACAATGTTGTTTATAGATGGGAACAATAATTTATAAGACTTAGGAATCATGTACCATGAGGAGAAACAAATAACACACCAGCTCCTGAACCATTTTGCTTAAAGGATCCATCAAAGAACATCTTCCATGTTCTTTTAGTCATATACATGAGATGCTCATCTGGGAAGTCAACTTGAATAGGTGCATTATCTTGTATTGGGAAATCAACCAATTGATCTGCTATGGCTTGTCCTTTTATTTCTTTATGCTCAATGTACTCTATGTCAAATTCCGAAAGTATCATCATCCATTTAGCACATCTACCTATGAGGGTAGCCTTATCTAGAAAATATTTGAGTGGATCTATTTTTCTATGAAGTGTATAGTGTGCACAAGCATGTAATGTCGCAAATTGTGGGAAGCAAACACAACTGCAAGGAAAGATTTATCAATGCTGGTGTAGTTAACCTCATATGAAACAAGAGTATGGCTAATGTAGTATATTGCCCTTTCTTTCCCATTTTCATCAATTTGACCTAGTAATGCCCCCAAGGAAGATTTTGTCTTTGAAACATATAGAATAAGTGGTTTCCCTAGGATAGGAGGCATTAAAATAGGAAGATTTTCCAAGTATTTCTTGATTTGATCTATGCTCTTTTGACAATCCTCATTCCAAACACATTTGATTCCTTTGTGTAAGTTCTTGTTGAAAGGTTGGGCTCTATCTGCCAATTGTGAACTAAATCTCCTTATAGATTGAAGATGTCCCTTAAGACTCCTCATTTGACTAATGTTTCAAGGAGTTGGCATATCTATGATTGCTTGGAATTTTTTAGGGTCCACCTCTATTCCTTTTTCTGAAATGATGAATCCAAGTAGTTTTCCAGAGGTGACCCCAAATGCACACTTTTTAGGATTTAACATTAGTTGGAATTGTTCCATGCGATCTAGAATGAATTACAAATTATCTAAGTGTGTATCTCTTTGTTTAGACTTGGCCAAGGTGTCATCCACATAATCTTCCATATTTTTATGCATCGTGTCATGAAAAATGGTTGTCATAGCTTGTTGATAGGTGAATCCTTTATTTTTTAATCCAAAAGGCATAATGTTCCAACAATAGGTACCCCATGCACAAGTGAATGTTGTCTTTTCTTGATCTTGAAGAGCTATCTTAATCTGATTGTATCTGTAAAAACCATCCATCAAGCAATAAATCTCATAACCCGTAGTCATATCCACTATCATGTCTATATATGGAAGTGGAAAGTCATCCTTTGGTCATGTTCTATTGATATCTCTAAAATCTATGCAAACTCGAATGGATTTGTCATGTTTGGAAACTAGTACAGTGTTTGATATCCATTCAGCATAGGCAATAGCTCTTATGAATTTTGCACCAAGAAGTTTCTCCAATTCTGCTTTGACTAGGAGAGCTATGTGAGGATGCATCTTTCTCAATTTCTATTTAACTGGTTTGACACCCAGAGCTATGGACAAGTGATGCATGATAAGATTAATATCCAATCTTGGCAGATTTGAATAAGTCCATGCAAAATTGATCTTCTTTTTTTATAAGAACTTAGTATAAGATTCTTTTTCTTTGGGTGACAAGGACTCAACCAAGTGTGCTATCTATGGAGCCTCATCTATACCCAAATTGACTACTTGTGTTGGTTCAATAAGCACTGAAGATCTATCTTGAAAGTAGCTAGGGAGACAATCAAGTACCTCATCCTTAGGCACCTCAGAGAGGTTTTCACCCTTGGATACATCATTTCTTTTTACTTTTTTTGGTTCTTACATCGCCACACAGTGGTTTTTTCCATCAGAACTCCTATTCTTTTGATTTTCTTTTCTTTTTGTCTTGTGAATAAGTTACTTGATGTCTAGCTCTATTGTGTTGGTAGCCAGTTTGCTAGTGGAAGAGACTACAGGCTCAATGGCATTTAGGTAATAGGCTATCTCATAATCATTTTTGAAATGTTAAGAAATCAGGTTCTTGATAGCATTGGGACCAATCAATGAGGTCAAGATGAACAAGAGGGAAGTCAATGAATGGTTCAAGGTTATAAATGTGGATGATATTATTGCTGGTGACCAAAGAGTCAGAATCTGTCAAGTATCCTTCTAAGCTACCCAAATTAGGATTCATCCTAACAAGTGAAGAATCATCCACTAAGGCAACACGTGGGTCCAAATCCTCTAATCCTACACATGACTCATTGGCTACCTCAAGTTGTGAACTATAAGTGTGAATAACATCAATATCTCTATCAACTGTGGAAGACTCAAAGAAGGAGTCCCATTCATACTCATGTGAACTTGTGTTTGAACTGTGACTAGGATGTTTACACCATGAAGGCTTGGGACCTCTTTATGTGGACAGTCGAGTGTCATCAAGAGTAGCACCTTCTCTTTCCATTAAATGAACAAGATTCTTTCATTGACGTTCTCTGAAAGGATCTTCTACATCAGATTCATCTTGTTCTAAAGTTGAAACTAACACATGGGTGACCAAAATATTTGAATCTCCCCAAAGGAGATTAGTGGAAGGGACCCAGTCTTCACACATGTCTTGCTGATTTTTCAAATTAGGTATGTATTCTTGTTCATCTAGGAAGGATTTATTTTCACGCTCAATCATTTTAAGTCTTTCACTCATGTATCCTGAAGATGTCTTGAGTGGTGAGCTTGGTCTTGAATTTCTAAACAAGTTGGTATAAGTTGCATTGACATGAGTGTCATAAAGTTCATCCTCTTCGCTTTCGTGTTGTGATTGGTTATCTTAATAAGCATGTCTTTTACCTCTCTCTCTCTTATCCCTTTGGTGTGTGTCTAGGTATCTTGTTGAAATAAGGGGTGAGACTGATCGACTCTTATGAGAGGAACCACCAAGTGAGATAGCATCTTTATGCTTTGAAAATATATCATCAAGACGTTTATCCATGTCTTCCCTCTATCTTCATGTCAGCGTGTAACC
This sequence comes from Thuja plicata, assembly GCA_018584345.1. Lineage (NCBI taxonomy): Eukaryota > Viridiplantae > Streptophyta > Pinopsida > Cupressales > Cupressaceae > Thuja > Thuja plicata. The sequence continues at coordinate 451,684 of MU228244.1, forward strand.
CATATCCATAGAAGAGTGAGAAGATGGTAAGGGGGTACCCAAATCACTAAGGTGACTTTTGGAATGAAACCACACTTCCAAGTTGTTCGTAGGTGAATTGATCAAATATGGGTTCTTTTCCCTTACATTTTTGGTGAGTTTGTACTAAGGGTAATTGGTTGAAGACCACTTTAGGTCATTTTCCTTGATTTACTTGATATCTTGTTGTAATTGGCATGAAAGAAAGGTACTAGTTGATAGGATGACCCTAAGGAATGTTGGTACTAAACTAGGATAGTAAAGGCATTAACTTGTCCAAAAAGAGGTGATAAGATAGAATATTGCAAGAGGTGTAAGCCAACACTGCCACATAGGTGCCCATGTTTCAGATACGTATCCTAGCACATATGGATAAGGAGGATGATCTTACCCAAGTTATATTGATTGAATTTGAATATATGAAAGTGAATGGATAAGAGATTACCAAAACTCTCCAAGTGTGTTATCAAAGAATCTAAAGGTTTATCTTTTCAACAAGGACAGTTTCTAGCTTACAAACTCCAAGCAAGGTCACTTTTGAAATCAAAGATTGCTAATCCAAGAGGTCAAAATGCAAGAATCCAAAGTGTAAACATGCTTTTAACAGCGGGGTAAGTAATCCAATCTAACCCAAATCAACCAAGGAAACTAGAAAATGACAGGACAACAGGTTAAGCAAGCTCAAAATTGAGAGCAAATAACTTGCTGGTATAGCAACAAAGGACAAATTCATGCGACAATATACTTTCTCCGCGAAGATTATCACAGGACCGCGTGAAGTTCTATAGTCTAATGAGAGGAAAATAGAACTGGTGTGACAGGATGACAGCAAATTGATAGCAAGTTGGCAGAATATCGCGTGAGAATTCTCACAGTACTGCATGAAGAAACACAATGAGTCGCATGAAGAAACCATTTTCTTTTGTGAGGGTTCTGATAGAAAGGAACCAGAACTTAGTTTTATTCATTTTAATTGACCAACTAGATGCATTAACAAATTTTTATCATTAATCAGGCACATAAGACAATAATCAGGGAGTTCAAGCAAACAAATGTCTTCAAACAATGAGCAAGGGACAAAGCAACCTTGTACATGAACATGGATAGTGTCATAGTATTTCTACTCCCTAAAGATTCTACTTGTGTATGGTCTCAAAATGTTTTGCAATCACACACATAGTCATAGATAATAAAAATTTGGTTGTACTGTGGTTCTTAGTAATGGTTTGACTCTGCAACATTTTCAATCTCAAGTGGGTGAAATCCAATCCTGGTGCACCGAGGTTTTCACACAGTCTGAGAATTTAATCAATTAGGAGCTTTTGAGGAGATCTGACAACCCAACAAGAGACCACACTTGTGGATATTTCTTCCACAAGGAAATTTATATAGTATTTGTTGCTACCATGGCAAAAATGGCTATTACCGCTTGAGGTTCCGTCCACGTGATTTATCCAAAAAAAGGAGTGTCCACTATGGTTAACCCTCTCTAACAAGGAACACTCACAATATTAACCACATGGGGACTTGGTTCAGATTCTAGGGTTCCAATTTTCTAATTCTCCCAAAAGGGAAAAGAGCATAATCCTCTAGCCTCTTCACCTAACCCAAACATAGCAAGCAAGATTAATTGACCCACTAATTTGAAATCACCTAACCCAAAGTTCGTAAATCAACAAAAATGACCACCAATCTCAAGAGACAAAGTACCATCAAAATTTAAAGACCAAACCAAGTGAGATAATAACAAATCCTTCCCTACCTACAAGGGGATCTATCATAAAGAAGAGCTTCACATGTAAGACAAGTCAATGAAGCCCACTCTCTCAAGATTGCCACAAATAGTGTTCATAGGGCCTAATTACTATGTGAAACATATATGCAAGAAAGCAAATCTAAGTTCATTCCTTAGACCCAAAATTAGAAATGTAATCTATGAAAGAAAAAAAAACTCAAGGTGAAAACATGAGAGGTTCATTTTTATTTCCAAAATCCAAATGTTATAGAGATGCAACAAAATACCTCAAGTGCAATGCAACACAAACATTTTGTTGGTTATCCATGCAAGTCCAAATCAACAACAGCAACAACAACAACAAATCAAAAACCACTAGAAATAGTAACCATTAGTGGTTAGAAAGAAATATAGATATAAATATAGTAATAAAAAATAGATCTCTGGTGTGAAATCTCACGTGAAGATTCTGATAGTGCTACGCAAAGATTCACATAGTGCCGCACAAAGAAGTGTAAAGACTCGTGCGAAGAAATGTACAGAATGCAAAAAAAAGTAGAAAATAGTAAACAAATCAGATCACTGCTTGGAATCAAATGTCATGAAAAAATTTGTAGAGAGCCACGCGAAGAAATGCACAGTCCAACAAAATTTCACCTGCAGACCTACAAAATGTCGTGCGAAATTTCCCTGCAGAAGTACGAAAAATATGAAAATCTAAAAATGTGAATCTTCTGCCCCATGGTGGGTGCCAAAAATGTGTGCTAAAAATGTGTCACACTTTTATGAATCATTATATCCAAGATTGCTCAAAAATGAGGTCTCAAATTGCGACTCATAGCTCTCTATTCATGGAGTGCAAGGGTTTGTAATGGAGGCCCTCAGATTGACCTAGTTTGTGCCCATGCAAGTACACCATAAAATGAGAGATTCAAAGAGGAAAAGCAAGAATTCTAGTCTCCATGATCACCAAATATGCATGCAAATGCAAATGGAAGCTATTCTATATGATAACAATGCAAGAAAGCAAGAATTCTAGTCTCCATGATCACCAAATATGCATGCAAATGCAAATGGAAGCTATTCTATATGATAACAATGCAAGAAAGAAAATTAATATAGATGATAACAATGCATGATTATTCTATGAAAGAAAATACAAATGCAAGATTAATCTATCAAAGGAAACATGAATCTAATCTAAAATGCAAGTGCAAAATTAATCTAAATGGATTGCCATGGGGCATGAAAGAAGAAGCCAAGAAGAGAGAAGTTGCAATATCCAAGCTCAAGTGCTCAAATTCTCCTCCAAAATTGGTCTCCAAGCCTGCAACATAACAATAGCATAAAATCTTCAACCTAGAAATGAAAAAGGAGAGGTTTCCTTATAAAGAGTAATGGATGGTAGAGATTAAGAGGCAAAAAGAAAATAGGCAATGGTGGAGACTAAATCTTGGTTGATCCATGTGCTCATATCTTCAAAAGGAAAAATCAAAGGCTATGATTAAGAGGCAAAAGGCCCACCTCTTAGGAAGATGTGACGAAAAAGGAGCTTTGTTTATTTTTATTTAATTTATTTCCATTTTTAACATAAAGAGGGATTTAAGTGGGAGTTTTATTTAATTAAAAAGGGGATTTTATTTTAATTAAATAAGATAATATTATTTAATTAAGAGAGGTTTTAATTAAATAAGATAATATTATTTAATTAACAAAGAATTTTAATTAATTAAGATTATTTTATTTAATAAAAATGAATTGTTTTCTTTTAATTAAATAAGATAATTGATGAAATGATCAAACCTTTGGAAATATTAAAATAATTGAACTAATTACGATTTGATCAAGGAAATTGATTTAAATTGAAAATATTGCAAAGCATTGATTCAGGAATTTCATAAATTGATAAATTGAAGAATGGGGGCCCATAGTCTACACGACCATTTTAGGGTGCATACAGGTGCAACTCCTCACCGACCATCAAGATGTCATAGCTTGGAGTTATGAGGAATTGAAAACTTATGACACCTCTTTCATAGTTCATAATATCGCAATGAAACCAAACTCTAAACCTTTTCGATAGAGGCAAAGGTTAGCGAACCCAATGATGGAACCATTGATACAAAAAGAAATCCAAAAGTTTTTGGACATGAAGATTATTTTTCCAACTACGCATTCCACATTGGTTTTAATTTTTATCCTAGTATGGAAGAAATGTGGAGAAATTAAGTTATGTGTGGATTTCTCAAACCTGAATCAAGATTCTCAAAAGGACAATTACCCACTTCCATCTCTAGGCAAAGTGCTACAGGTGGTTAATGGATCCCAAATTATTCCTAGATGCTTATTCAAGCTACAACCAAGTTATGGTACAAGAAGAAGAAAGGCTAAAGACAATATTCACCACAAATTGGAAAACATTCATATATCATCGAATGTCATTTGGTTTGATAAATGCTAGAGAAACCTTCCAATGAGAAATGAATATTGCTTTCAAGAGTTTGTTCATATTTCATCTTTGTCACTTTGAGCGTTATCTTATTTATTATTTACATATACTTTCATGCTACATGTAAGTGGTGTCTGCTAACATTTCATGCTATTTCTTTTATATTTATGAACTTTTTCTCATTTTGGTATTTTATTTTTACACACATTTTCATTCATGCAAGTAAAATGAAAGAGTACAATTCACATGCATATGCTAGCTTCTATTTAGTTTCAGTTCATTTCATGAAACATCTTAATGTAATTGCATTATAATTGTGATGTGTTATTATGTATCTGCAAGTATACTACATACAAACACTCAATAACTCATTATATCCAAGGATAGTAATATCAAATCAATGAAAACAATAGAAACCCTTGAGAAATCAAATTATTACTTCCTAGTCATGAAGATCCTAGTCTAATTTTTAGTTTCTCTTAGATTAAGCACATTATACCATAGCATTTACAATCATGAAATGGATGATTCATTGAGAATACATCTACATTAATGCAAAATTGAGCTAGAATATATGAGCTAGAAATGAAACTAGCATTATGTCTATGCAAATGAGGATCTAGCTTGATAATAGCCTTGATAAAGTTTCTTTTATATATTTTCCTTTGGAGGGAAAGATTCAAATTCAATTTTGAATTGAGTGGTTGAGATGCATCCATGAGGGATGGCTAAGATTAGGACCTTGAGTGATCCATGTGATTGAAGCTCATTGATTAGATTTAAATTATTTGTCCTTTTGTGAGTTGAGTAGACAATAGGACAATTAATTAAATCACTTTAATTAATATCACTAGCCATGGAATTTTTGGTTTTTGATTTAATTAAATGTCTAGGAGTATTAATCAATGAATGATCCTTGATTAATGATCATTGATGTTTGATGGTTGATGAATTATGCAAATGAATTGATCAAATTCAATTACACAATTATGTTGGAGATTAGCTTGATTTGATCATGATTAGGAGATTGGTTCTTTTGATTATTATTTAGGGCTATTTCTATGGTTGAACCAATTTTAGGTGATTACATTTTCCCCTCTTTGAATCCATGTGCGAGCAGTGCATTGATTCAAAGATTATCTAATGTCTGATGTTGATATGAATCTACATTTGATGCGATGTTGAATAAGAGACCATTGATAAAAGCTAGCGTAACCAGTTTGATATGATGTTAATGAAAATGATCATCTACCAAAGAGATACCCAAAATATTGATGTTGATAAGAGTGATTAACCAATTTGATATCTTGATTGAGACAACCAACTTGATATGGACCTTGATGAAGTTGATATGCCCCTAGTGTTGATAAAATTGATTTGATTATGATGACGAGACTATCAATTTGATGTGATGCATTGAAAGTGATATGCCCCTAATCAATGTGATTCAGCTTGATTAGACGAGATCTCTGTTATGATCGATGATTATTGCTAGATTCGGTTTGATGACTGATTTAATGACAAACATTTGATACAACACATCAGATTTGATAACAAAGTTTTTTGTTAATCTAGATGTAAGATTAATGATGACTATGCCCCCTAAAGAGTGAGATCAAAATGTGATAGAGGATTATTGAATGATGTTGGATTGATGAGTTGAGAAAATGTTCAATTGATTCCAAAGATTGGATTGATGTTGATGATGGAGAAGGTTGACTTAGTATCCATTTTGATTGAGCTCTTGATAATGATGCTATAAGAAAATAATGATCAACCATGATGATAGATTCAAGGATCTTAGATGTGATACTCAACCACGTTGTAGATAGATTTTCCTCTGTGAGGTGATTTTGAACAAGGCAGATGAATGCTAGAATGAAAATGAAATCTTCCATCTTTTTCTTCAATATTGTGCTTAATTTCATCATAGAGCTGTTAGTTGTTAGATGTTAGTTGTAATAAAGTACAACCACCACTGGTACTTAGGTGACCATGTTGATATGAATACTGCTTGCACAGATTAACAAACAATAATTAATCCTTTTCATATACAAATTTCCTCGATGATTCTTTGGTGATCATGTCCGCAGACATATTTGCACACTATTATGAATTAACTCTCAAGAATCAAACAAAGAAAATGTCACAATCAATAATCAATGATAATAGACAACAGATAAAGAAAATATCATGGCCCATGTCCTTGTTTCTCTAGTATGAATACATCATAGAGTCACTCAAAAGACCTTATAAGAAAAATAATAACCATTCTATCGATGATAGGTAGTGTTGAGAAACACCGTTAGTTGATTATATGTAATTTTTTTTTTGTTTTGCGATCATTGTTTGTTTGATGAGTGTTAAGAAACATTGTTTGTTTAAGCTTGTGGGCATTGAGAAAGGCCAATATTGTAAAATAGTAGAACATCTGATATGTGATAGGTAATGTGGTGGACTCTACTTGTACCAATAGTTGAATTCAGGAACTGACTCCCTAGGATGACTAAGAACTTGCCCCTAGCAAGGTATGATTGTCTCAAGGATGAGATGTAGACTGGTTCCAAGCTATGATGATAGGATACAAAATAGGTCAATACTATACAAGGATGCAAAGGATATACAAGATATGCACAAGAAATGAGAATAAATGCAGATTTGATGATTTTTTTATTATTTTTTGATTTTACAATTTGTTTATATTTTTAAAGATTTTAAAATGTTTTTGGATTTTAGAGATTAATAATTCTCAAGCATGATCACATTGGTTTGCCCCCAATGTCTAGCAAGGTGTAGGACTTTACAGATGGATAACAAAACTAGTGGATGAAGTGAATAGAAAATGATGGATGAAGTGAAGGAACGCGACTCTCAAGGACAAATTCCTCAAGATTACCCAAGCTAGGGATAAAGTATATAGAAATGTTAGCTCATGAAGTGGTGTTGGATAGCATATAGGGCAATGACCTGATGTCATGAAAATCTTGTAGCCCAAAAGAGTGGACATGTCAAGAGAGTTCTGAGAACCTATGTTGCATTTTTTGTTCTTTCTTTTGATCAAGACCAAGGGGTTAACTGATAGGATAACACCATTAAGAGAAAGGGTGATGTAGGTATAAGTGAATGTTTGAATTATGGTAGTAATGCTCAGAGATAGGAAGGATAGGCTTGGGATAAGCAAGATCATGATAGGGTATCATAGATATGGATGGAAATATGCAAAGTGTTCATGGATAGGCTCAACCTTGTCAAGATCACCAGAAGGAACATGGATGCGAATGGGCTACCTGGATCAAAAATACGATGGATAAGATGACAGGGAAGGAACTTGCCCCCAAGTGAAGAGTGCAAGTAGGAGGAATTACACATGACGCCTATTTGGAAAGTTTTTATCATGGTACTTATCCAAGGCGCCACAAAAAGTGGTTTTCACCATAGGATAGATTTATTTCTCTTTACTTTTGCTACCAAGGTGCCTATTTACCAGGTTTTCACCAAGGCACTTTTTCTCTTTTTCAATCTCTATTTTATTTTTTATTTTTTATTTTTTAATTTTTATTTATTTATTTTTTTCCTTTTTATTTTTTAATTTATTTTATTTTATCTTATTTTATTTTATTTTTATTTTAGAGAGGAACTTATGCCTCTTTCTCTTTGGATAGTGCTCCTTTGAAAGATATGATATGATGGGCTAAGGCCACTTAAAGTATGCTCAAAGATGCTCATAGGGTGATAGTAGAAAAGAATGATATGGAGGATAAGGAAGATGGTAGCCAAGGATTTATGTGATGGATTCGATGAGAGGAATGGAAGGATATGGGATGGATGGGATGTAGGGACCTATTTGCGTTGAAATTTTACCAATAACAATTTAAAATAACACATTTTCTATTTAGGATTGTGTGCAAATGTTTTGCAACAAAGTTTAAAATCACACTCTGTGATCCTAATGAGAAGAGATGGAAGAGTTTTTTACATTTTCTCTCTCATCTACTCTCCTCCTGATGATAGATCATGGAGTTTGATTTGAACATTGATGTACAAAACTTGCACACAATCAAATCAAGAAAATACGTTATTGCTATTTGATAGATTGTGAAAATCTCATGACAGTTGATCAATACAAATTTAGTCAAATATAATATTTCTCATCATTTACTAAACCATCTATACTTTATGAGAGTGAACAATGATCATGGATAACTATATATTGAATTGAACTATCATTTATGATAATTAACAATAATCACTGATGGCGATCTGGATTCTAGAGTTTAGGCATTGTACTATTCTCTATCAAGTTTCCTTGTCTTCTTCTTGGTCTCCAAGGCATTTGTACTATGGGTGAGTCCAATGAAGAGAAAATGTTTGTCTTCTATGCTTAGCAGAAGACAATCATACAATCTTCTTGTAAGAAGAAAATCTTCTTTACATAAAATTCCAATTAATAAATAGGAATAGTATCTAAATAGTTATTTTAGATTAATTAAATTAATAGTTAATTATCATTACAAATTTATATATGTGTCATAAACCTAATTTTTAAAATTAACTATCCTTAGCTTATTATAAAGTCGATATCAAATGTAGATTTATTTGTACATTTTTTTAAGCCCTATTTGGTTGTAGGAATTGAGCTGGAATTGACATAAACTAATTCTTAATTTATCAAATCCTCAATTTGGTAGTGCAACCAAAAATTTGAAGAGGGCGATGTATATGCTCATTTTGACCCAGAATCATCATATACATCCTTCACTTGAAAAGGTTGAATTGGAATTTGAGGGCCAAATTCCCATTTTTTTAAATCCCCATTTTGAAACCATTTCAAGTCTGTGTGAAAATAAATTTAACATTTGGTGTTCACATGCAAACAAGCTATGGGGATTTGCATATAATTTGAATGAAGGGATTTGGCAATGCCTTCCTCCCTATAAAGTTGAGTAAATTAATTAGATTAGGATGGGGAAGATGATGTCCTTCAAACCAAGCTCAATCATTATTAGTTCTTAGGAGAATCCAGTGAATGAGAGATTACGTCATCAAGATTATAAGTACATACGAAGAAACGAGGGTTAAAATGATTTGTAATTAGTTGTTATCACCTATGCTTTTTTTAATAGTTGGTGAACTGAAGAGACCGAATTTCAAAACAAAATTGTGTTTTTTCTTTCAAGAGTAGAGAACTGTGTACATATACTCTACTTGGGGAATGAAAAATTAAAAAACTATTGTATCGGCTACTCAGAAATAACCACTAAAAAACTCTAGGAATGCTAGCCCTCCCGCAAGCCATTCTTATATTTCACTACTTTTGTTTATATGCATTTTAGTTATCCAATTGATGAATTTAGATATGTGTTTGGAATTTTTTTAAGAAAAAAGTTTATTTGTATTATTATAAACATTACTTATAACCGTTTATTTGTAAATGCTAATTTTGGATATGTATTAAAATCCCAACCAAAATTAAAATCAAAGACCAAAATAGAAATGTTTAAACAAATACTAAAATGCATCCTTACCAACTGATGACATCAAACAGGGTATAAATGAATAAATAAATTAATAAAAATGAATTATTAAATTCAAAACTATTAAAATAATTTAAAATTTGAAAAAAAAGCCTACTCAAATTTCAATTCATGTTTTAAAACCAAACGGCAGAAATGCATCTTCTCACTAATATTTCAAGTCAATATATATACACACATATACATATATACATATACATATACACATATACACACACACACACACACACACACACACACATATATATATATATATATATATATATATATATATATATATATAGACACACACATACACACACACACATATATGTATGTATGTATATATATGTATATATGTATATTTATGTGTGTATATATATATATACATATATATACACATATATATGTACATAAATATGTACATATATGTGTACATAAATATGTACATATATGTGTGTGTGTGTGTGTGTAAATATATATGTATATGTATATATGTGTGTATATATATATGAATTGTTTTTGATAGAAAAAATCAGCAAGAGGGTGCTGGCCCATGCAACAAAAGACTAGAAGCACATTAACAACATATTAACGGACCTAATCAAAGCAGGTATAACAGTTAAACAACATAGACACCATATTACCTCTACCTCTATCAAAAACAAAAGTCACAGTACTGAACCATCGAATTAAACCAGAAAGCTTAAGATGAATAGTAGCATAAACAATATCAGAAATAAGTCACACCGGGCTACACAAAAATAACCAAAAACTATTAATGTTTCACACATCAAAACAAGGGCACCGAGGGCCAAGCCCAACCAAAATTAACCAACACATGAACACAAAGACTAGCTCGTCCCACCGAGCTATTTGGACAGCAGGGTTCTAGCCCACTCCTCCTGCAGAAATAGGAATAGGTCTTTGTTTTCCTCATCTGCTTCCAGCTTGCCGCCTACCAGCTTTTCCTGCATGCATAACCTTCAGGGAAAATTTGTTGGTCCTCGTATAGTGGTTCATTAGGTCTTGCATTTTCTTCTTTATCTCCCCAATGTCCTTGTCTAAGTTCAAGAACCTTCTTTTAAGAGTGCCAGTTAATTTATCTTTATTTTCCATGGCCTCGGTATGTGGCTTGTCCTTAGGTTGCTGAGTGGGGCTCAGGGATGGGGTAGGGTTTTTGCTAATTTCCAAGGTTTGTTGGGGGTTAGGCAGAGGAGTGTTCCTAGTCCTAGCAGGGCTCATATAACCATCAGAGGAGCCATTCTTGGAATTAGTGGAGTGGGAGTCATTTTTGGATAGGGAGAGCTCTTTGGAAGCCGTTTCCATCATCTTAATTTTACATTGCTCCTTGGCTATTCTATTTTACCTTCTGTGACCTAAGCCACTCAAATCCACCTCCAGATTAACCTGGCTCTCCATAATTTTTCTTTTTTTGGGCCTATAGTCTGTCTCAGGGGTACTGTCAGCCTCTTTCCCCTCAATGTACTCCATAGACTCAAAAACATACGACTCCTCCTGATCTTCCTTTCTACTGGCAAGGTTTTTAACACTTTTTTTACGGGTTGTAGCTTTTTTATCGGCCAACACAGGCTCCTGTTTGATACAGGTAGACTGGGAGGAGGAGAGGGTGGTTTTTTCAGTTTTGGCAATGGGGTCCTCCTAGGGAAACATCTGGATAATCAGAGAGGGTTGGGGTGCCAGGCAGATAGCTTTATGAAACTGGTAGAGGCAGAGGAGGAGGCCCTGATGAAGGATTGCTCTATCAAGGTTGGCTTGAATATCAAGGACATTGTTCTCAATGGAGTGCAGGAGATAGAAAGGAATGGAAATTAAATCTTTGTTCCTAATATGATTTAGGAATGGAAAGTGGTAGTTGTAAAAAATAGTAAACTTACCTTCCAGCGTGAAGTATTTCATCACGATGAGACAAATTTTTGGCCAGAATTCTGGTAGCTCCTCTCTGTTGGAACCCCTATGTTTTCTCACCGGAAGCTCACCATCCTTGAAAATTTTTTTGAGGCTAGTGGGGTCAGCACTCTCAATGGTCTTTTTGTATTTCCTTCCCATCGTAGGGAGCCCCATTTCCTTGGCTATGACCTCTTCATTTAGCTAGAAGTGAATTCCCCCAACAGAAACACTCCTGTTATTCCAAGATTTGACAAATTGCTTTGAGACTCGCTCATAATTTCCACCTTTCATTCTTTCCATGAAACCCCAAATGCTAGTTTCTTTGTAGTAGTGAGTCACCAATGCATCAGAAGTGAAAGTCTCATCAATGTTATCCAGCTCAATACGGAGAATGTTGCCTCCCATTTTGAGGGTTTGCTCTTCCTGTGCCAGAATATCTTTGAGACCTGAGAGCCGAGCATTTTTGCAGGCCATAAAAAAACACTTGTAATCATAAACCCTTTCCATGGAAAGCTTATACAAAAATAGTTGGTCTTGAAAATTTTGGAAATCGAGCTCCGTACTGCTAGATCTAATGGATCTCTAGGCGCCATTAAAAGCAATAATAGCATTAATATCAAAGATAGAAAAAAAAACCTTTTGATATGGACAACTCTTACTCCACACATTCAAAAGGTAATGATAATTCTTTATGGGAATTTGAGTTTTCCTTTTCATAATCACAAAATTTGACCAAACACAACAGTACATGATCGAGTGAGGATCCGTAATGAATAAGACAGCCTGGCACATTTAAACTATGGTATTCATTTCTCCCATGATGAGTTGTTGAGTCATCAGAGGCAAGTCACTAATCACCCTCCAACTATTGAGTTTGATTTGTTTTATCCCAATTGTAGCCAATGAGTTGGCAACCAAATTCCCCTCCCTGTACGTGTGGCTTATAGTTGTGCACTGGAAGCTGTTGATAAGATCACAAATTTACATAATGATAGGTCTAGCACGCCAACCTACACTAGCACCCCTATTGATAGCCTCAACAACCACTTTTGAATCCCCCTCAATTTCCAGTTGTCTGAGGTTCATTTGTTTCACAAATTTAATCCCCCAGAGAAGGGTCATTCCTTCCACCTAGGTGATAGTGCATTTATTTATAGGGCCAACATAAGCTAGCAGACAAGTTCCATTGTGATCTCTTATCACTCCTCCCCCTCCATGGCAAAGTTTATTAACCGCCCCATAAAAATTTAATTTGGTCCAACCTCTGGGAGGGGAAGTCCATCTGGTAGTATTTCTGGCTATCCTTTTCACATCATCAAACCTGTTGAACCCATCCAAGATGTTCCAGTTGTCAGCAATTCTAACTTCCCAAGCAGCAGGAGGGTAGGCAGGGAGCTTCCAATTAGCCATTCTGGCAATCTCACACAGGAGTTTAGTTCCCATATGGAGACAAGTCTCAGGCTGGTTATTATTCTCTCTGAAAATCATGTTGTTCCTTTCCTTCCAAATGGTCCAACATATCTGAGGGGGAAGCATATGCCAGAGGAGTTGGAGAAGGGGGTGATTGGAAGGGGATCTCCAATTATTAAATTGATGTACTTCTCTGTCCTGGGCCCACAAGGTACCCAATTTTCCAAAGATCGTTTGCCAGATGCTGGTGGCATATTCATAGTGGATGGAGAGGTGGTTAACCATTTCTTTCTCCTTCTTACATAGAACACATTTGTGTGCCATGGAGAAACCTCTTTTGATGAGATTATCTTGGGTCAAGACTTTACCATGCATTAGAGTCCACCAGAAGACCTTAATTTTTGGCATGAGCTGGGGGATCCACACCCTCTTCCATTCTTCTAGGTTACTCTCCTCTTTTAGAAGTAGATTGTACTCTGATTTAATAGAGAAAGTACCCACCTGGGTGGGGGCCCAAATAATAGAGTCATCATTCCCCGAGATTCTGATATTAGTCAGGTTATCCATGAGGTCCTTGGCCAAGTGTTGTATGTTCGGTCTGTCCCTAGTCCAATTAGTAATATCCACGCAGTCTCTACCATTGATGTAGTTGGAGGCTCTATTACCTAGGATCGGTCTGAGATAGTCCATAAGGGGTTTGAATTTGTGGCCTAGGTTAGGTTGATTTATGATCCAGTGGTCATTCTAGAATCTGATGGATCTCCCATTTCCAATTTGCCAAAAGGATCCTTTAGAAATGAGTGTCTTACATTTACATATGTTTGACCATAGTTTGGATCCACTAGGGAGGTCACTGTTGTGAAATCTCCTCTCGTAGGGGTGTCCTTGGAGATACTTAGCTTCCATTAATTTCCACCAGTCCGCTTTTCCCTCTATGAGCTTCCATGCCACCTTCGTAGTGAGGGCCTTATTCATCAGACCTATTTTCCTTAGGCCCAGTCCCCCCATTTTTTTCGGGAGGAAAACAGTGTCCCAATTGACCAACAAAATCCTCCTTTTTTCTTCAGACCCTACCCACAGAAAGGTTCTCTGAATCTTTTCCAGTTTCTTGGCCATGTTGCTTCTGATTTTAAATAGGGAAAGGAAGTAAACATGGATCCTTTGGAGAGTGGATGCCACTAGCTGAAGTTTTCCAGCATTGCTTAAAACCTTTCCCTTCCAACCAGCTAGTTTCCTCAAAGTTCTTTCCAGGATAGAATTCTAGAAATCATGGGACACCTCTTTGACCATGAGGGGGAGGCCAAGGTAGGTAGATGGAAGCGAAGCTACCAGAAAACCCAAAATTTGAAGCACCTTATTTTGCAACTCCACAGGGGTATTGAAGAAGAACAACTAACTCTTTTGATAGTTAATACACTATCTAGAAGCCCAAGCATAGATTTCCAGAGTTTGTTTCCATTGTCTGGCCTCAATCACTAAGGAATACCCAAAGAGGAAAGTGTCATCAACAAACTATTCCAGCACCACCTGGGGGAGGGTAGAGGCTGTTTTGATGCCTTTGATTCTTCCCGTAGCAGACAACATACAAAGTTTCCTACTAAGAACATCAGCCACCATAATAAAGAGGTAGGGGGAGAGGAGGTCTCCTTCTCTAAGACCCTTCTCCAGAATAAAATAGCCACCAGGGGAGCCATTGACAAGAACAAAGAAGCTAATAGTTTGAGTACATTCTTGTATAATCTGGATAACCTTCTCATTAAAGCCCATTTTAGCAAGGATTTTAAGCATAAAAGACCAGTTAACTTTGTCATAAGCTTTAGAGATATCCAATTTAAAACCCATACCTGGGATTTTTCTCCTGTCCATAGACTGGATAATTTCATGGGTGGCAATGGCCACATCCAGGATTTGTATACCCGACACAAAACCTTTCTGAGTGTTGCAAATAATTTTATCGAGAAGAGGCTTTATTCTGCCAATCAAGATTTTTTTGAGGATCTTGTAGAAGGTATTTCATAGGCTAATGGGTCTGAAATCCATCATAGTAGTAGGATTGTTATTCTTAGGGATCAGCACAATGTAGGTTTGGTTATGTTGTTTGAGGAGGCGTCCAGTCCTGAAGAAGTCTCTGGCAGCCCTGGTAACATCAGTCCCCACAATTTCCCAGTATTACTGAAAAAATTTCAGAGGGAAGTCATCTAGTCTAAGGGCTTTGTAAGAGCGCCTTCTTGACCTCATTGTTAGAGACCCACTTCGTAAGCATGTCATTGTCACTCAGCATAATAGCACTTTGGATATGGTCCAGGAGCTGGTTTTGGATGTTGTTTGGACATGTAGGGCCATTTTCAGAGTACAACTCCTTAAAGTAGTTAAATGCAGCCTGGTTGATTTTATCCTTTTCCTTGACTTTTTTACCTCCTTCCTTGATAAGAGAAGAGATGGTATTTCTTCTTTTATGGATGTTGGTAGACCTATGGAAGAAGACAGTGTTTCTGTCCCCTTCGGCAAGCCACTAGATTCTAGATCTTTGCTTCTAGTAGATTTCTTCTTTTCTTAGGGTTTCCTTCCACTTGTGTCTATTCAATTCCTCCTTCACCTAAATCTGGGGCAGGTAGCTTCTAGATGCCAGTTGGGCCTGAAGAGAGTCTAAGGTTTCAGAGAGATTCAATTTATCTTTGCGAAGGTCTCCAAATTTTTGTTTGCTCCATCCTTTAACCTCCCTTCTGATGATTTCAAGCTTTTGGGATATTCTGTACATAGAAGTACCCCTAATATTGGTCTTCCACCAGAATTTCACTTGATCTTTGAAAGATGTGTGAGAGCACCACATAATTTCAAATTTGAAGGGCGTCGGGCTAGACCTAGGAGAGTCAAGCTAGCATAGTGATAGGGGGTTATGATCTGAAGTAGTTATAGGGAGGGAAGACAAGGAAGAATTCATGCAGAGGTTCCATGAAGAGGTGGCCAGGATCCGATCAAGTTTCACTTGGATTAGGTGGGCACCCTTCCTTTTATTGGACCAAGTGAAGGGGTTTTCCTTTAGCATGATGTCCAAAAGACTAGTTGAAGATATAAAATCAGCCAACTCCCCCATGCTGTCAGACTAATCCATAAGGCCACCACACTTTTTTGAAGGATAAAGGGGGGTGTTGAAGTCCCTTTCCAGAAGGAAGTTCGCTGAACTATCCTGATTTAGCCAATGGCCAAGATCAACCCACAGGGAAGCTCTAACATATCTGGTGTTAGGTGAATAGATATTGAAGGTGGTCCATTCAGTTCCATTCTTCCTGAAGGTGACAACAAGAAAGTTAGGGGAAGAAGCGGCCAGCTGACCAGTTATTCTGTTGGGGTTCCAGAGTGTAGCAATACCACAAGATGCACCCACAACTTTTGAGTAAAGGAAAGCAGCCCCCGACCAAAGATAAGGTACTAGGGTAGTGAAGTTACTAGAAGACATCTTAACCTCTTGTAAGAGAAGGACATCCAGTTTGAGATCAAAGATGTAGTTTTTGACAACATATATTGTTTCAGGGAGTTGTTCAAAGCCCCCACATTCCAAGATAGACAATTCATCTTTTACTTTTAAAACTAGACTCCAGGGTTTGTTGCCTACCTGCTGCAACATCCCTTGTGGACCCTCTCAATCTCCTTGCCCATTTTGAAGGCCTTCCTCTGGGTGTTTCCATACCCACATCATCCTTTTTAGAATTTTTTTTCTTTTTCTGTGTTTTCCATTCCCCGTCCTCATCCTCCAAACCATCAAGGGAGATGGAGGGGTTATTCTTCACAACCTTAGGGGGATTTAGCCACCTGGTTTGGGGCTTGGACATGATGATAGAGGCAGGGGTCCAACCTCTCAATCCACAAAATAAAAGAAAGAAATTCAAAAAAATAAAAAGGTCTAGTGGTGAAAACCATCATGTGACAGTGCTAGAACCTAAAAAAGTAAAAATATTGGATGTTTCCAAAGGTGAAAACCCAACTATGGCACCTAAGGAAGAGAGGTTCGATATCTTACTAGAACATGATGATGAGAGATCTCATATTCTCATAGATCCAAATTAAAAGGTTAACATTGGATCCAACTTGGAATCAAAGCTTATTCACTTAGCAACATCCTTAACCCCATCAGAAAGGAAGGAGTTTGTCAAATTCTTTCAAGGGTTTGAACTCAAAAGGCAAATATTCTCTTCTCTTGGTATTTGAACTCAAAAGGCAAATATTCTCTTCTCTTAGTATTTGAACTCAAAAGACAAATATTCTCTTCTCTTAGTATTTGAACTCAAAAGGCAAATATTCTCTTCTCTCCTCTCAAATAAGAGAAAGACATTAGTGTTGTCTTACCTACAATGCTCATTGCACATAATTCTAATGGTGAAGAATAGATGCAAAAACATATTCAAAGAAGGGCTGGTTGATAAGGTTTGTTGTCTTTGTATGTAGGGATTAGTAGAAATGGAATAGTATTATATTAATAGCATATGACATGTAAGGCCATCCTAGCGTACTACAGAAGGCTTCTTTACACTGGGACAAGGTTATGCTAGGAAAGTGTGATTTTCATCAATAAATTCCCAGGTTTTTAAGTGTATTGAATCCAGTCTTATTTGCTGTTATTAATTTGGATACTATCCTTTGTATTGAGTTTGATTCATCAAAAATTAATAAAGGCAGTAGTAGTTCTTTTCTATTCAGTATTTCAGCATTATGTTATTTGCTTTTTATGTGTAACTCAAGAGAAATCACAATGGTAGGTTGATCCTCCATAGTAGGATTAGTCCTCCTCCCCTTAGGGGGGGCATCATAGGGGATGCTACCAGCACCGTCAAAGGCTGGGTACCAGGTTCCTTTGGAGACAGGACAGGAGTAGAGCACCCCAAATCTGACTCCCGGAGGGGGATGATCTCACCTTCCTTAGGTGCCAGATCACCCAATCCGATTTCGGTAGCCACCAAGGGTGGCCTCAACTCCAACTTTTCCTCATTACCAAAGGAGGGAGGAACCCCAACTATCCCTTTGGCAGGAACCTCAGCTATTTCTTTGTCCTTGTTCCCTTTTTTTTTCTCCCGACTTGGGGTACTTGCAAGTATCACCACTATGGCCTCTGCTATCGCAAATCCAATAGAAAAGGGTAGAATTTTCATACACCAGTGCTTGGGTCCATTTTCCCAGTTTAGATTTCAAAATAACAAAGTTGGGAAGGATATTTTTCATAGAGATATTCACACAAAATCTAGCAAACACCAACCTATTTTTAGAGCGGGTCACCTGGTTCGCTATGATGAAAGAACCAAAGAAGTCACCTATCCATCAGAAGACTTGATCATCCTAATATTCAAGTGGGAGGCTAGGGAGATAGACCCAAAACGGAGCTGTTCTAGTTAGATCTGTCACTGGGTTGAATCTAGGTTTCCATTTCGCAAGGGCCAAGAAGTGCTTCCCATAAACCCATGAGCCCGACAGCACACTAGACAGGTCCTCAAGAGTGGTAAACTTAAATAGGAAGAGTCCTCCTAGCATAGCAGAAACCAGGATAGAACCCTTTATCTTCCATTACTTAGACACCCATTTCCTAACCATTTCTACAGTAGGTTAAAAGTTGAAGAATCGACCAACTAGGGCTAGCTAAAAGTTAGCCATCGTGTGATTCACCATAGAGTCTAGGAGCGAAAACTCAGCGCCTTCCTCAGTCTGAAAAAAATCGAACAGAAGATCCACCAAAGATGGTTGAGCTTCTCCAACAAGGGCTCCTTTCTAGTTAGGTTTAGGAGATAACTGGGAATCAGTCGAAGAGGACACTTTTTGAGATTCCTCCATTGACTCAAGCACTGGGATCGTGACAGAGGGTATCTGGGGTCCATCAAGGCAAAGAGGTGGGTCAGCATGGGGGGCAGTCACACCCCTAGGGGAGGCAGGCATGGAAGCCTATAGTTTGAATTTTTCATATCTCCTTTTGTCTTGCATTGTTTCTCCTCTGAAACCCTAATCAGGCTTGTTCAAATGCAAAGCTAATAGTCAGAGGCTGCGAGCAAGTAATCTAGACCGAAATTCCTTTTAACCTTTAAGAATTTCCATAATAGTTGGGAACAAAGGTAAACCAATTCAATGAATGCTATAGATGTTTCCTTTGAAGTGTATGGGATACATACATACTCATTTTGAGCATTATAGTAATTGCATACTTGTAGAAGTAGGAAAAAGGGTCTTATCACCTTATGAAATTGAGATGCATTAGGTGGAGATTAATTAGTTAATAAAGGGGTGTTTGTTTCTTTTTCAATCATATCATGACTTTATTATGGTGTCCTTTTATTTAGTGTCATTATCATTTTTTCCATATGTCTAAAATCAAATCTGGTTTTATGATGAGTCTAAAATGGAATTTGGTTTTTAGATGAAGACTTTTGAAAGTTCATGATTATATTAAATTGAGAATTGAATGTGTGCACCTATGTGCTTTGGCTGAGTATATGCATGTGGCACATGTGGATAGTATTAAGCTGATTGTAATTTTGTATGCTCTTGTAAAATTTGGGCTAACTTGCATATCGGAGATATGTCTTACATGATGTGAGTGATTGATGTATATTATTATATATGAGTTTTTTAATATATATTTTGTAAGAGTGAAAACATTGGAATTAAATTTATGGGCAATGCTTATCTAGGATGAGGTATGCATGAATATAGTTTGTGTTTCTCCATGTGGGTTAATGTCATGATATTATTTAACTTTCTAAATAATACTAATGGTTGACAAGAATCTAAAATTGATCCAATGATCAAGAAAGGATTGTGCTTCCAGTCGCATATTTATTCAACATGTGATTTCTATGTATCCATGATTTTTTTAATATTTGTCTATGAGTTTTATCTTACATAATTCTAGTACTCCAGTTAGTTTGTTTTGTTAGACTACTTTGAGCTGGACTGGGTATCTTTCTTGTCAAGAAATATTATGGGGAAGCGTAACTTCTTCATGGTAGGGTGAAAACACCTTCCTACAATATTCTCACTCTTAATGTTATTAAGTGATCCAGGTGTCAAGTGTTCATATTGGAATGCTTGCCATAGCTCTTGAGTATCTATTCTACGTGCTGAACCCTATGATATATCTAAACATGTATACATTCTTGTGATATCCTAGCTAAAGGTTGTTGTATTATTCCTTGTGCCAGAATTGATTCAAGGTATTTTGTTTTGGGTATTTTAAATATTTGTTGTATATTGATGTGTTCAACAATGTTTTTGAACACATCAATATATTTATACCCATGTAGCACTTCTAGCAGGCACCCACAAATATTTATACCCACGTAGCTCATCTTGTATTGTCTTAAACCATTGATCATTTTCACAGATAAGATTAAGGTGATCAACGCGATAGATTCAAAGAGAGAAAATGTTGGATGCTGGCCATAAGATTATTATGCGACAACTAGAAGCTAACAATTGGAAATTCAAAGGAATAAAATAGAATTACATGAATCTTTGGTTTTACTAGTTAAGAGCTGAATACGCAGTACCTGGGGATCCCTAATTACAAATGTAATAAGGATGCAAACCTAAGCTAGTTAGAGCCAAATTTGACACTGCAATGCTCATCACTTTACTCTACTTAACACCTTTGACTAATAACATTAGCTTTGCTCATCACCATGTTAATCGGATTCTGGTGTCAAAATGCAACCTCATATCACAACCCATTTTTGAAGTCGAGTTAAGACCCATAATTTTAGGATTAATTGTTAGTGGACCATTGAATGTTATGTTAAACTGTGTTAACCTCTCCTTGTAGTAAGATTAAATTAATATTCACGGTTTGAAGAAAATCAGGAAAAAGTGTATATGTTGGCACATGTCTTCTCCACACACCCATAAACTGAACTTACCATGCTAAAATGGTGGCATGGAGGACTCTTGGCGGGGGTTATTAACAGAAAACGGAGTCATGATTAGGGGAGACAGGGGGGGCTTCTATTTCTAAAATGATTGTTAAAATGGTTGGAGTGGAACGCGGAAGGGGAAGTTAATAAATAGACCACAATCCTGTATTTTGGGGTCGGGGCATGCATGAGGAAAACCAATTCTTGAAGGCAGGAAGAGGAAAGAAAAATAAACTATTGAGAAAGGAGGAATGACAAAGGAGTTAGCTGGGGAAATTGAAAGCACTTGTGGACGTCGCTGGTGGCAAATGATAGCACTTCAAGTTTTTGTGTATAGACCAGGTTCTTTCTTAGCCGTATCATCTCTGCTGTAGAGAAAAATACCAATAAAATGTGTCACTGTTGTTATTTTATGAGATTCCGCATACGTTTTAAACTAAAAAAAAACATATGTATGATTGCGTTCATAGTGTAACTTCAGTTGGGATTAAGTGTTACTGCAAAGTTTCTTCTCTGGTATCTATTTCCCTACCCCATACTATGTTTTTGTATACAACTAAGTTGGGTTCTTTTTTTTATCTCATACCGTGTTTTCTTCCTCGATTTTTTTCATTCCAGTTTTCAATGGTATTTCCCAATCATGTGACAAGACTCCTTCCATCGATGAACATGTTTTTATTTGGTATGGCGGGCATCATATCCTTGGAATGATGTAAACTACTTCCGCGATAGAGCTAAGTCTCTACATTTCTTATTACGCCACTCTTAATTAACAAAGCATGGCTTAAAATGGTTGTCTTCTAAGTGACATCTTCTTCTTGTTCCCCTGTGTGAGCCGCTACTTCTTCTTTGCGAATAGTTCCCTTTTAAATTTAATTGGTTTGTTTTTTTTTGTTTTTATTAATGTTGCCATTGGAATTAACACTACTGTTCAAGATAATCTACTTTTCTCCTTGAGATTGCATGTTCTTTATTTGATTTGCTTAAATGATGATTTTTCATAGAGCGTAACTCCCCTCTTAGCGGTTAGGCTTATCGTTGGTGGAAAAATCTTTCAATTATTTTTGTTGAGGTATGTCATTTCATATCTTTTGGGCTAGTTTGTATACCAGAGATATATTTTATATTATATGAGGGATTGATGTATGTTAATTGTACTTGTGATTTCCATATATATTGCATAAGGGTGAACTCATTTGAAAGTATATACATAGATAATGATATCTAGGATGAGGTATGCATGTATTGAGAACTATTGAAAAGTATTGAAATATTGAGGTATTCTCTTGATTCAATTATCATCACTTATTTAAACCATATGCATGAAATGAATCTAGGAAGTTTGAGGTGTTAACAAAGAAAATATTATTGCTTCAATTGTCATATCTTTGAAGTACTTTTTGAATGTCCTAGATAAAAATATATTACTCATGAACATATTAAGGAGAGTTGTTTTACCTTACTTGTTTTATATTAGATGTGTGGTAGATATAAACTTTTCCATGATGATCATTGTATGTAATGAATTCTTGAGAAAATTATGAATTACCATTATGTTCCATGTGTGAGATGGAACCTCAATAATATGAAATGGAAAGGAAAGGAAAAGTTGACATTTCTAATTTTATTAATTAATTTTTATGTATTGGTGTGACCATGATTTGTTATTATTGAGCATAGAAATATTTTGGCACACTAATTCCATTACTTTAGACAGTTTTACTTTGTTAGACTATCTCTAGATGGGCTGGGTATCTTTCATGTCAAGAAAGATTTTGGGGAAGTGTTATAGCTTTGTGGTAGGGTGGAAACGCACTCCCACAATATTCTTGCCCTAGCTAACTTTTGTGAACAGGTTTCTGAAGTTTTTTTTTCAAGGACACTACCTTATAGTGCTACACACATCTGTATTTGTCATGGTGGTATTTCTCGACTCTGAGGTTTGCCTTTCTTTTTATGAGATGGAAGTTTTTAATTGAGGCTATTATTAATCTTTTACTATATGTCTTGACAGTTGGCCGAAAAATCTATTGAATCATTATCTTGACATGATAGTTTATTGTTACTTGTATTTGATGGGACATTTCTTTTTGTGATGTCTTTAGGACACTCGACATATGGTCGATGTTTCACTCGACTTTGTACCGAGGTATGATTTATCTTTTCGACAGATATGGTCATAATTGTTTTCTAATCTTTCTATTTAATAGAGACTTTATTGATATCTTGTCGACTTATGTAATCAACCATTGACTTTTTGACTGACTCCCTAAAATAGCGGGTTTTATTGATGTGGCTTTTAGTATCAAAATTTTAGTCTTTACATATGGTATCAGAGCTCTGGGTTCTATACTAGGGCCTTGAGTTCACTATGCTTAGTTGCAACCCATAGTCGCATATTTGAGATTTGATTAATGCTTGGTCTAAGAACATAACCGTGGTTCCCTAGATTGACTAGAGTGTCTTTCAATTTCAGTTATCTTGATAGAAAGGATAGGATGTTCCTTGTATTTGGGAAATGGACACTTGAGGGATAATATTTTGTTGTGTAAAATTTCTTGAATATCCCCAGTTGTTCTTGAAACTATGAAATTTTGAAACAATTATGTGTTCTTGGAACCTGTCTACCTATGAGAGGTGTGATTGCTTCCTA
>MU228244.1:478100-495426 GCA_018584345.1 Thuja plicata
ACTTGTTGATTTTATGTTGGAATTTGAAAGTATATACATGCATTACCTTGAACATTTGAATTACGAAAGATTATTAATCATGTCAATTATAAATTTCTTAATTTTTCTTTGAATATGATTGCAAATTATGAATTATGCATCGAGACGATGCATTCTGAAGAGGGGAAGGATGTCACAACCCATTTTTGAAGTCGAGATAAGATCCGTAATTTTAGGATTAATTGTTAGTGGACCATTGAATGTTATGTTAAACTGTGTTAACCTCTCCGTGCAGTAAGAATAAATTAATATTCACGGTTTGAAGAAAATCAGGAAAAAGTGTATATGTTGGCACATGTCTTCTCCAAACACCCATAAACTGAACTTACCATGCTAAAATGGTGGCATGGAGGACTCTTAGCGGGGGTTATTAATGGAAAACAGAGTCGTGATTAGGGGAGATAGGGGGGCTTCTATTTCTGAAATGATTGTTAAAATGGTTGGAGTGGAATGGGGAAGGGGAAGTTAATAAATAGACCACAATCCTGTATTTGGGGGTCGGGGCATGCATGAGGAAAACCAATACTTGAAGGCAGGAAGAGGAAAGAAAAATAAACTATTGAGAAAGGAGGAATGACAAAGGAGTTAGCTGGGGAAATTGAAAGCACCTATGGATGTCTCTAGTGGAAAATGATAGCACTTCAAGTTATTATGTATAGACAAGGTTCTTTCTTAGCCGTATCATCTCTGTTGTAGAGAAAAATACCAATAAAATGTGTCACTGTTGTTATTTTACGAGCTTTTGCATACATTTTAAACTAAAAAAAAAACATATGTATGATTGCGTTCGTAGTGTAACTTACGTTGGGATTAAGTGTTACTGCAAAGTTTCTTCTCTGGTATCTATTTCCCTACTCCATACTATGTTTTCGTATACAACTAAGTTGGGTTCTTTGTTTTACCTCATACCGTGTTTTCTTCCTCCTTGGTTTGTTTTCATTCTGGTTTTCAATGGTATTGCCCAATCATGAGACAAGACTCCTTCCATCGATGAACATGTTTTTATTTAGTATGGCGGGCATCATATGCTTGGAATGATGTAAACTGCTTCCGCAACAGAGCTAAGTCTCTGCGTTTCTTATTACGCCACTCTTAATTAAAAAAGCATGGCTTAAAATGGTTGTCTTCTAAGCGACATCTTCTTCTTGTTCCCCTGCGTGAGCCGCTACTTCTTCTTTGCAAACGGTTCCCCTTTGAATTTAATTGGTTTGTTTTTTTTTTTTTTATTAATGTTGCCATTGGAATTATCACTTTTGTTCAAGATGATCTACTTTTCTCCTTGAAATTGCATGTTCTTTATTGTATTTGCTTAAATGATGATTTTTCATAGAGCGTAACTCCCCTCTTAGCGGTTAGGCTTATCGTTGGTGGAAAAATCTTTCAAGTATTTTTGTTGAGGTATGTCATTTCATATCTTTTGGGCTAGTTTGTATACCAGAGATATATTTTATATTATATGAGGGATTGATGTATGTTAATTGTACTTGTGATTTCCATATATATTGCATAAGGGTGAACTCATTTGAAATTAAATACATAGATAATGATATCTAGGATGAGGCTTGCATGTATTGAGAACTATTGAAAAGTATTGAAATATTGAGGTATTCTCTTGATTCAATTATCATCACTTATTTAAACCATATGCATGAAATGAAGCTAGGAACTTTGAGGTGTTAACAAAGAAAATATTATTGCTTCAATTGTCATATCTTTGAAGTACTTTTTGAATGTCCCAGATAACAATATATTACTCATGAACATATTAAGGAGAGTTGTTTTACCTTACTTGTTTTATATTAGATGTGTGGTATATATAAACTTTTCCATGATGATCATTGTATGTAATGACTTCTTGAGAAAATTATGAATTACCATTATGTTCCATGTGTGAGATGGAACCTCAATTCTATGAAATGGAAAGGAAAGGAAAATTTGACATTTCTAATTTTCTTAATTAAGTTTTATGTATTGGTGTGACCATGATTTGTTATTCTTGAGCATAGAAATATTTTGACACACTAATTCCATTACTTTAGATAGTTTTACTTTGTTAGACTATCTCTAGCTGGGCTAGGTATCTTTCATGTTAGGAAAGATTCTCGGGAAGTGTTACAGCTTTGTGGTAGGGTGGAAACGCACTCCCACAATATTCTTGCCCTAGCTAACTTTTGTGAACAGGTTTCTGAATTTTTTTTTCCAAGAAGGACATTACCTTATAGTGCTACATGCATCTGTATTCGTGATGGTGGTATTTCTTGACTCTGAGGTTTTCCTTTCTTTTTAGGAGATGGAAGTTTGTAATTGAGGCTATTATTAATCTTTTACTATATGTCTCGACAGTTGGCTAAAAAATCTATTGAATCATTATCTTGACATGACAGTTTATTGTTACTTGTATTTGATGGGACATTTCTTGTTGTGATGTCTTTAGGAAACTCAACATATGGTCGACGTTTCACTCGACTTTGTACCATGGTATGATTTATCTTTTCAATAGATATGGTCATAATTGTTTTCTGATCTTTCTATTTAATAGTGACTTTATTGACATCTTGTCGACTTATGTAATCGACCATTGACTTGTTGACCAACTCCCTAAAATAGCCGGTTTTATTGATGTGGCTTTTAGTGTCAAAATTTCAGTCTTTACACCTCACCGCAACTTCCGTGAGATTGTGACTTGAATTAATATCTAAAGCAGCTCATAATCCACACACAAATTAGGAAAAGCTAGTTTGATGGAAATTAAACTCAATCATAAGAGTGTAACCTAGGTTAAAATCTGCCCCATCATGCTATGATGTATATTTGTAGTGAATATGATGTCATCTATCTCTACAATAGTAACCCGAGTGGCTCAATTTTAATTATTCAAATTTTGTTTTCATTCTTTCAAATGTTTATCTATAGTTCTCTCACATTTATTAATAGCAATCACAACAATTCTAATTTGGGGAAGACGGGATTTATAATCTCAAGGACAAATGAACAATAATAAAATGAGCACTGATAAAGAAGATCACACATTTATCAATGATTCATCTTGGATATTGCAAATTTCTTAAATTAGCATGGATAGATTGAAGCATAAATGTCTATTGTAAAATTTGGTAGAGGATGAAATGATACAATTTGTCTACAAATTTAACTTATGATCAAGCATTATGTATCATAATTTTCTATCAACTCTCCTTCCCCCTTTTCTATATTTGCATAGTTTTCCATGAATTCTCATATTCAATTGCCTTCTAGTAAGCAAAATATGTCATTCATTGGCGAAATTAAGGAGAAGAGGCTAAAAACTGTTATGAACTACTCTAATGGCTTGATATTGCATGCTCTAAGAAATACCAAGGGTGGGGAGTTCCCGTATTTGGACCAACGATATCGTGTGAGCACAAAAATTACTAATTTACCCTTGGTACCATTCTCGTCATTGGTGAGTCTAAGCTAAAGCAGTCTTTAAAGGAAAGTGTTTTAACAGGAGGATTTTTCGGGACAACTAGAAGTAGTTGTAGAAAATATCAAAGATCACATGAAAATTCCTTATCCAAAGGATTGCTTTGTAGTGTGCAAGGGTGTCAGAGAGATTTAAAAAATGGCCAAAATTCATGGTGGAAAGAAGATTTCAACCAGTAGAAGGGTGTTTGGTAGCATAATTTTGTAATTGTTTTCTACATGTTTTAGCACTTTACATTTAGGATGGATGTAATTTTTACTGTATGATGTCGGTCGATGCCTATTTTAGTGATGTAATAGTGGATGTAACTAATGCAGGACCATCTAGGGTGTAAGAGAACTAATGCACCACCCGAAAATAAATGTTTTTTTTTAGTTTGCTTTAGTTTTCCATTAACCCACTATGACAGCTATACTACATTGTTGGGAACATGTGTCTCAACCTTGCAGTCACATCTGACAGATATTTTTAGTAATTTTTTTTGTTTCACCACAATTTTTTCCTATTACTTCCTTGGAGGTTCATTTTGGATATACAAGAAAGCCCGTAAAGTTTTGTAACAAGATCAAGTCCAGTTTTGAAGATATTGAATTTTCTATTTTTGACAGTGTGGTGTAAAATCTTTGAACTCAATTTTTGAAGGCCTTAGAGGCTCCATAAGGGGTTAAAACTTGTCTGGGATAGTGTTACATTGTCTTTATTCTAGAGTGCTTTGAGATATTTTTTAAAAGTAGTTATAATAGAAATTGGGGTACTTGGTTCAAAAGTTATGGCTTCTAGAAGTTATGTCATCAAGACTCAAGTTTCAATACAAAAAGGAAGAGAGAAAACTCACTTAGGAGGGAAATTGAATCATTGTGCACCAAAATGGAAAATTTCCTCTTTCTATAATATTCTAAGGCGGTTATTGGTGCTACACATATAGAGATGATGATAGTTTTTGGGCTCAGTTCTAGAAGGGTAGTTTGTGGCTCTGTCTTGAAGATTATTGTAATGAAAATGCCCATGTTGCAATAACATGTAATTGCAAAAATCATGGAGGATAGATCTTAGAAAAGAAAGATTAGAGACTCAAACTTGAGACCACCCAACCATCAATATTTGGCGTAGAAATTTAAGGAGGAGTTCATGTGATACATTAGATAAATCTCATTTGTCCAGCATCATAGAAAGTTGAAACTGCAAAACAAATCAAAATTTTGAGCTATATGAGAACAATAAATATGCATTCCTCCTCAAGAATTAGGTGCATTTATGCATTCAATATTGAATCTTCCATCATAGAATTGTCAACTCAAGTTGCAGTTGTGAATAATCTGATAGAATTAATAGAATTCAATTGGATCTTTCTTTATAGGAAGCAATAGGATGGTTTTAGTAGGTTTTTTGATCAGCTTGATTAATTTGTATTGACTAACTTGCTGTTGCTACCCATATAGAACCCGGTAATAAAACTTTCAGTTTAGGATCTTGAACCCCTTTGAAGTAAGTTCAAAATAGTTCCAAGTGGTTGAATATGGTTCATCTCACAGGTCCCAAGTTTGGTTTCCAGTTTCAGTTTCGCTAGTTCAAAAATGAAGATGAATGTTCATAGTTCAGAGTTCGATGTATAGATCTGAAAGCCCAAGATTCAGCCTTTTGATTGAAGGGCTGGTGTAAAAGTCCAAATGTAGATACAGTTTTTACTTTCAGATCCATATTTCAAAATGCATATTTTGAGGTTTAAAGCTCACCGATACAAGTTCTAGAGCTCAAATGCTTAGAATTGATAATTTAGAGATCCTGAAGGCCACAAGTATAAATGGCCATAAGTTTGGGTAGCCCTATGATTTCCTAAGATAAAATTCACTCATTATCTTCCAATTTTCATAGTCTATTAGAATTCATGAAGAGAGTATGAGTAGAACATACTTGAAAGTTTTCCACATGTATAGTTCGGACTGAGAGCTTACTGGCTGTATGAAATCTATGAAACAAAACCTTGATCCTATGTCTTGCATATGAATTGCCTTCTATAAAAGGGTGCATGGGTCAACAAATTCAAATTGGGGCCATTATAAGTTTCATATGAAGACTTGAGTGAAGAATGAGTATGAATTGTCAGATAGAATTCCAATAAGTACATATGGGGTAACCGAAAGAAGAAGTGAAACCGATCACCATATTGTAAAACAGAGTGATTATTTTAAAGAATCAAGGAGCTATTGTAGCAGATCTTCAGCAGTAAATGTGTCCATATAGATGATGTTTTGATTCTTGCTAGATATTCCATATATATGCTAGAATAAAGGATATGTGTATGAAGGGGTTTGGTTTTTATTTCAGCTCACCCCGACTGAATCAATCCATATCAATCGGGCCAAAGGAAGGAAATTCACATGTCATCCCATGATCTAATCGGCCAATACAACTAGCGATTCCTACAATCTGGATGGATATAATGAGATCTTGAACCTGTCATGGCCACAGTCTCATAGCCGATGTATACAAAGGAGTTTGGTGATAATGATTACCTATTGTGTAATCATCTAATGGTATCATATTGATCCAAAATAGGAGACAGCTATGAGTCAATTGTAATACACAGTAATACACGTCCAAAAGTCTGTCAACATGGGTCAATTCACACTCCACATATCCATTGCCTCCCCTGAGGATCTTAGATATGGTTCATCTCATAGGTTCATGCATTCAGAAGATGCTTACCATCAAATTTATAGGGTTGAACTTTCCATGGATCATGATAACAAGCATCAAAGCATAGATTGCAGGAATGAACCAAATTTGAGGACACTAGATCTATATCCATTGTCAAGCATTCATTGGTGTTACCTAAAAGGAACGGCCTCCTGCCAGTCTTCTCTGCAAAGACATAGACTGCGCATGTGATCATTACAAAATGCTGACAAACTGTTTGATAGAATGCCAAAGGACACAGACTAGTGGAGTAGCTCAAATCGGCATGAAGAATCGGGCTATGAAATAGTGTGAATGCTCGATCAAGGTTTATGTATCATATTGTGTAGCTTCCAAGGTTACGATAGCATGGATCAAGATGGTGGAGATAGATTTCCGTGCCAGTGTGATGTTTGATTTCAACTAGAAGATATTTGATGGGTCAAACCCGATGTTTACTGCCCTTTTCATGATTATTGGCACAACATTCTCTCACAATGGTCCCCTAACATTTCCCTATGAAGATAATCAAATTGCTTGAAGGAATATATCAAACTATGCCATGACATAGCATGAACTTGATAATTCTCTGTTTCCAAATTGATTCAACCAATATTATAATGAATCCTGCCTACAAGTTTATTGGGTTGTGTGTTATTCGAACACAGTGGAAGAATTGAAATAGAGACAAATGATAAGCCCAAACTGTTTAATGAAATTTTGAACAATCATGACGATGATAGAGATCTCTGGCTTCAATGAACATAGAACCAAACACATAATGAAAGCATATGTGGCAATGATAGAACCAAGTTTTAATGATAACTCAGCATGATGGTAACAGGTGTCAGTAAATTAAAAATACTTTGATGGCATACAGCCTTATCATATCTATCCCAAACTCAACTAAGTTTCATCCCAAAGGATATTTTGAATGCTTCATTAGTGTTTGTAAGATGATAAACATTATGGTCCTGATATGAAGAAAGTATCTCAGAGATAAGAAGTGATACCAAGAATCAGTTTGATAACTGATGAAGAGGCTATCACGAGGAATAAGAAGGAACGTGAGATAATTCCCAACGGCCCTAGCATTTTTATCTAAAGAGACATGTCTGCTATTATAGATGATAACAAATATGGAAGAATGGACCATGAAAAATAAATGGTGCCATTTGTAATGTTTTAATTAAATGTCATACCTATAAGAAGGCTTACAAACATTAAAATAAGGTTTGGTAAACATTATGGAGGATCCGTAAAAGGAGTTATATAAAACTTTTGGAAGCTCTCAAGAAAAGGAGGTTTTTGATTTCAAGAATCGGTTACGAAAGTTTATTTGAGAAAAGTGAAGGAGATTAACCGATGGTAAAAGAAAAGGGATAAATAGGCATTCAAGAGATGGAAGCAGGGTTCCAAATTCTTCCTGACCCGAGTGACTTTGTGCCAGGGCAGGGATAGATTAGGTTTTTTTATTGTAATGCAGGGAAAGAGGGATTTTACTTTCAGATAATGATTAGTGTAAGAACAACAGAATCTTTGTTATTTTGTTGTGTTCAAAGAAGGAGAATATTAGCATACTAAAACTTTGATTTTAGATGCTCATTTTCTCATTAATATTCATCTTTGAATGATATTGGTTTCCTTTGAATGCGTATCTGTTACGTCTGATCAGCATGATCATCTGTGGACTTTGTGCTATAGTTTTTCATGTATTTGGAAAGAACCATTCGTCTTTCTCTCTTAGTTTATTTCTGTAATGCATTGTTTAGGTAAATGAACTTTGTAGCATTTACTGTTCATTTCTTTTCAGTTAATTAGTCTCTTCACATCTATCTCATGTTTACGGATAGGTGTTTGTAAACCTTTATTTCTTTCAGGTTAAAAGCATTACCGATTATAGTTTAGTTAATTCATTGTAAATCTTATACGGGGAGCTGTACCCAGATAATTCGGAGGGCGCTTACGCTTTTCAATAGAAAAGTGACCCAACTATTGTGTTTCAATTTTTCTTTTAGCCTTGGGTGTTTAGGAGAAATTTTGTGCAGGTGTTTTGAGAAGACAAATCTGTTTACCAATAGATTTTTGGCGACTCTAGTAGGGACTGAAATCGCAGTCTCAGTGTTTTCTTTTCTCATAAATTTGAAGGTACCTCCCCGAGGATGGAGGTTGGTGGCTCTATTGAAGATGAATACTATGAGGTAGTTCAGAAATATCCAGAAGTTTTAAAAGATTGGGTTCAAGCAAGAAGTGAAGGTATCTCAGATATTTTTATCTTTATACCACCATTTAGAGATAACCCAATCAGAGAAGTTACAAAAGACTTGGAAAGGGAAGTAGGATTTCTAAAATCCTTCTATGGCACCATCATCATCGAGAAAAAATCTATCGTGCAAAATCTCTTAGCAAGCAAGGAGAAAATCGATGCTTAAGAAATTAGAAATTTGAATAGAAAGAGTGTGCCACAACCCTTCTTCACCCTAGATATGGAATCTCTCCATTTCAAAGAAAGTTCCAAGTTTAAAAATGATGATAGCCATCTTTCTTTGGAGTATTCTGTCAATGAAAAATTTCAGAATGATGTGCAACCAGAAGTTGAAACCTTGGTCTCTTTTGAAAAGATAACTAAAGGTGATTCTTTGTGTTTAGAAATCTGCAACCAGCCCATAGAACAATCAGGCTTCACTATAAATGGAGTTCATGTTGATAATGAAGTAAGACAACATGTTGACAAGATTTCTTCTCATGATGAAACCTTGATTAAAGAAGGGAATCAAGAAGTTAGTTTCTAGCTTGTGGATGACTTGGCTGAGGTGTTGAATGATGCTCTCCTTGATGGAGAGGAAGAGATGATGTGCAGTTTTATATCATCTCTCAAACAAAAAGATTACTCTTTGCATGGTCCAAAATCTTATTTGGAGAATAATTTGGAAAGGATTGTGGAGGATACAAATTTTTACAATGAAAGATGGCTCTTCAGATCTGATTTTGTGTTCATGCGATCCCTGTACATAATTAGTCGACTACCTTTCCATGAGGAGTTTCCTAAATGGAGGCTACATCAACAAATTCTGTTAAGGTACATCCCGCTGCTCAGGAAAGGCTCATTCTTCTCTACACTGGTAAATGGTTGTGTGTGAGTTTTTCCTATCTTTTCTTCTCCCGGTAGGAACTTCCTACATGTGTAAATATTGTAAATGTCTTTTTGTTGTGCGTAGTGTTAGTTGGAATAATGTGCAAGCTTCGTGCTTGTTGGTAGTTTGGGTGTTTGGCTGGTTGGCTTTGCCTTGCTCCCCTCCGCCTTTATGCAAGCAGCTCCCGGTTTTTCTTTCCTTGGTGACTCTATTCACGCAATGGATAAGGCACTTATCTTTACACAAAGATTGCTGGAGTTCTCTGCTTTTGTGCAAAAAATAGTCCCACAGTTAGAGCCCATGTTGGTACCCATATAGAACCCGGTAATAAAAATTTCAGTTTAGGGTCTTGAACCCCTTTGAAGTAAGATCTAAATAGTTCCAAGTGGTTCAATATGGTTCATCTCATAGGTCCCAAGTTTGGTTTCCAGTTTCAATTTTTCTAGTTCAAAAATGAAGATGAATGTTCATAGTTCAGAGTTTGATGTACAGATCTGGAAGCCCAAGATTCAGCTTTCAGATTGAAGGGCTGGTGTAAAAGTCCAAATGCAGATAAAGTTTTTACTTTCAAATCCATATTTCAAAATGCAGATTTTGAGGTTTAAAGCTCACTGGTACAAGTTCTAGAGCTCAAATTCTTAGAATTGATAATTCAGAGATCCTGAAGGCCATAATTATAAATGACCATAAGTTTGGGTAGCCCTATGATTTCCTAAGATAAAATTCACTCATTATCTTCCAATTTGCATAGTCTATTAGAATGCATGAAGAGAGTATGAGTAGAACATACTTGAAATTTTTCCTCATGTATAGTTCAGACTGAGAGCTTACTGGCTATATGAAATCTCTGAAACAAAACCTTGATCCTATGTCTTCCATATGAATTGCCTTCTATAAAAGGGTGCATGGGTCAACAAATTCAAATCAGGGCCATTATAAGTTCCATATGAAGACTTGAGTGAAGAATGAGTATGATTTGTTAGATAGAATTCCAGTAAGTACATATGGGGTAACCGAAAGAAGAAGTAAAACCGAGCACCATATTGTAAAACAGAGTGATTATTTTAAAGAATCAAGGAGCTATTGTAGCAGATCTTCAGTAGTTAATGTGTCCATATAGATGAGGTTTTGATGCTTCTAGGATATTCCATATATATGCCAGAATAAGGGATATGTGTATGAAGGGGTTTGGTTTTTATTTCAGCTCACCCCAACTGAATCAATCCATATAAATCAGGCCAAAGGAAGGAAATTCACATGTCATCCCATGATCTAATCGGCCAATACAACTAGCGATTCCTACAAACTGGATGGATATAATGAGATCTTGAACATGTCATGGCCACAGTCTTATAGCCAATGTATACAAAGGAGTTAGGTGATAATGATTACCTATTGTGTAATAGTCTAATGATATCATATTGATCCAAAAGAGGAGACAACTGTGAGTCAATTGTAATACATAGCAATACACATCCAAAAGTCTGTCGACATGGGTCAATTCACACTCCACGTATCCATTGTCTCCCCTAAGGATCTAAGAAATGGTTCATCTCATAGGTTCATGCATTCAAAAGATGCTCACCATCAAATTTATGGGGTTGAACTCTCCGTGGATCATCATAACAAGCATCGAAGCATAGATTTTAGGAATGAACCAAATTTAAGGACACTAGATCTATATCCATTGTCAAGAATTCATTGGTATTACCTAAAAGGAATGGCCTCCTGCCAGTCTTCTCTGCGGAGACATAGACTACGCGTGTGATCATTACAGAATGCCAATAAACTGTTTGACAGAATGCCAATGGACGCAGACCAGTGCAGTACCTCAAATTGGCATGAAGAATCGGGCTATGAAATAGTGTGAATGCTTGATCAAGGTTGATGTATCATATTGTGTAGCTTCCAAGGTTACAACAACATGGATCAAGATGGTGGAGTTAGATTTCCATGCCAGTGTGATGTTTGATTTCAACTAGAAGATGTTTGATGGGTCAAATCATATGTTGACTGCCCTTTTCATGATCATCGGCACAACATTCTCTCACAATGGTTGCCTACCATTTCCCTATGGAGATAATCAAATTTCTTGAAGGAATATGTCAAACTACGCCATAACATAGCATGAACTTGATAATTCTCTGTTTCGAAATTGATTCAACCAATATTATAATGAAGCCCGCCTGCAAGTTTATTGGGTTGTGTGTTATTCGAACACAGTGGAAGAATTGAAATAGAGACAGAGGATAAACCCAAACTATTTAATGAAATGTTGAACAATCATGACCGACGCAGAGATCTCCGGCTTCAATGAACATAGAGCCAAACACACAATGAAAACATATGTGGCAATGATAGAACCAAGTTTTAATGATAACTCGATATGATGGTAATAGGTGTCAGCAAATTAAAAATACTTTGATGGAATACAGCCTTATCATATCTGTCCTAAACTCAACTAAGTTTCATCCCAAGGGATATTTTGAATGCTTCATTAGTGTTTGTAAGATGATAAACATTATGGTCCCGATATGAAGAAAGTATCAGAGATAAGAAGTGATACCAAGAATCAATTTAATAACTGATGAAGAGGCTATCACGAGGAATATGAAGGAACGTGAGATAATTCCTGATGGCCCTGACATTTTTATCTAAAGAGACATGTCTGTGGTTATAGATGATAACAAATATGGAAGAATGGACCATGAAAAATAAATGGTGCCATTTGTAATGTTTTAATTAAATGTCATACCTATAAGAAGGCTTACAAACATTAAAATAATGTTTGGTAAACATTATGGAGGATCCGTAAAAGGAGTTATATAAAACTTTAGGAAGCTCTCAAGAAAGGGGGTTTTTGATTTTTAAGAATCACTTACGAAAGATATTTGAGAAAACTGAAGGAGATTAACCGATGGTAAAAGAAAAGGGATAAATAGGCATTCAAGAGATGGAAGCAAGGTTCCAGATTCTGCCTGACCTGAGTGACTTTGTGCCAGGGCAGGGATAGATTAGGTTTTTTATTGTAATGCAGGGAAAAAGGGATTTTACTTTCAGATAATGATTAGTGTACATAACAGCACAATCTTTGTTATTTTTTTGTGTTCAAAGAAGGAGAATATTAGCATACTAAAACTTTGATTTTAGATGCTCATTTTCTGATTAATATTCATCTTTGAATGATATTGGTTTCCTTTGAATGCATATCTGTTACATCTGATCAGCATGATCATCTATGGACTTTGTGCTATAGTTTTTCGTGTATTTGGAAAGAACCATTCGTCTTTCTGTCTTAGTTTCTTTTTGTAATGCATTGTTTAGGCAAATGAACTTTGTAGCATTTACTATTCATTTATTTTTAGTTAACTAGTCTCTTCGCATCTATCTAGTGTTTACGGATAGGTGTTTGTAAACCTTTGTTTCTTTCAGGTTAAAAGCATTACCGATTATAGTTTAGTTAATTCATTATAAATCTTATACGGGGAGCTGTACCCGAATAATTTAGAGGGTGCTTATGCTTTTCAATAGAAAAGTTACCCAACTATTGTGTTGCAATTTATCTTTCAGCCTTCGGTGTTTAGGAGTCATTTTGTGCAGGTGTTTTGAGAAGACAAATATGTTTACCAACACTTTCTAATCTAATGTTCTATTGAGTGTTGAGTTGCACATTTTCATGTAAACAATAAAAAGACATCACATTTTGGTGCCTACTATGGGGCATTGACCATTGTTTTCATGATTTTATCACATTTTGTGCTGCATGACAGGTAGTAGAAAGTAGAAGGTCATTTCCATGGAAGAATTCCATCATTTCTGGCTAGACTTCATCATTTCCGGAAACATCGTGTCATTTTTGGTAAAAAAGTCATCACTTCTAGAAATATTTTCATTATTTCCCATCAAGATTTCATTGTTTTCATATAGGAAAAATTGGTAGTAAACTTTACCTTTACTTAATTACAGTAAATATTTCATCATTTCTCGCTCATTTAGTCATTTCTGGTATTTCTAAGGTATGATAGGCCATGGAGAGTGAATCATAGTGGGATTGTGAGATGATGCCATGTATTAGAGTGGGGTTGGTTGACCGAGTGATCAGAGGATGCCACATAGTTAATCTGAGCTAGCCAAAGAGGATAGGTGGTAGCTCATCGCTATCCCAGAACCCCAATCATGAGGATAGAGAAAGTTCACAGGATCATGAGGGATCGTCACATATCCAAGAAGAGCAAAGAGCATAGTGGGTACAGAGAAGCCAGATGGTAGCTCATCATTATCCTATAGTCCTATTGATGAGGAAAGAGAAGAATAGTGGGATACTGATAGAGTGACATGCGGCATATAAGTGTAGCTGAGTGGGCGCAAAGGTGACAAGTGTCACAAGATCGTGATCCCGTGATTGTACATAAGAAAGTTGACAAGGATCACAGGATAGCAGATGAAGGTGACAAATCTCACAAGCTCATGATCCCACGATCTAACACCAAAAATATAACAAGGATCATAGGATAATGGGAGGTCACCATGAGTCCAACTAGGCCAACACAGAAGAGAGTGGGGTTGACTAGATAGGTGTCATCATCTCATGATCCTGCGCTCTATTAGAAGAAGAGAGAGAGACATAGGGGGATCATGAGATGATGCCACATAGAAGAGAAGGATAATGATAAGGCACCACATTTCCAAGTAGTGAAATAGAATGAGAGATAAATGATGGGGATGATAGGACATATGGAAAAAGGTCGTAATCACATGATCTGACATAAAGAAGATGACAAGGATCATAGGATAATGATAAAGAGACACGTAGTAAGGTCAAGTGGCTTAGAAAGTGCTTGGAGAGAGGTAAAGAATAGAAACATCCAACGGTCATCGTGATCCTACAAAAAACTTTTCTTGGGAGATAAAAACTACGTGATCATGAGATGCAACCATGTGTCTTGGAAAAGGAAGAGTCCAAGTAGTTGTAAAAAAGATGAATGGGCAAATGGGCCGAACTAGAGAAAGCTACGTCAAAGGTAGGGTCAAGGTAAAGTTACAAATCATCCAAGGGTATTTTAACTTAGAGGGAAAAACTACATACATCATGGAAAAGGTGGTTTCCTAGTATTTAAATGCGCTAAACTTTGGCCTAAATGTAGTAATAGTCATCAATCAACTGTCTATCCTTGAAAGTATGGATGAGAGGGGTGTAATTTCATAGTCTCAATAGGTTCCTCAAACCAGGAACATAGTAGTGATACAACTAGACAAAACAAAGGTCAAGGTTATTCGTGTGTTGAAAGATGTGCATATTCAACTTGTTGATGATACAAGAGTGGAAGAACAAATTTACATACACATCATTGACATTCTGAAGACCTACAAGATGTCTTTGAGTAGAGAATGGAATAAGTGTTTGAGAGGTTGGCTCTCTATTGATTTCACTCAGCTGTGGTTACCCTGGAAGGGATTAAACAATCAAATCAAGATTGATTTTCAACTCCAAATCAAGAAGATCATTACGGATTACAATGCCCCAAACAAGGTATTTTCACCCAAATAGATTTGGGTATATATCAATTGGACAATATCCTTATTTTCTAAATCAAAGAGGCTAATGGTTCCAATGATAGTCCCATACAAGGCTTGCAATCATTTTGATTTCACAAGGAAATATTCCAAGAATTCATTAGGACTATAACTAAAAACTTGAAACATTTGGCTCATGATGTGTATCCTAACATATTATTATTGTCAATATATTTCCGGTTGCACCAATTGGGCCATTCTAAATTCACATGCATGAGTTGCCAAGATGGACTATCAAGGATGTTGATCCAAATTACCCAGCCAACTGAATAGAATCAAGGTATGAGACTAATGGATAAGAGTCCTGCGTTGGGCATTTTCACTGAGACTTTTCTAGGCGAGGATATTCCACCCTGAGGTTATATTTCCTAGACAATAGTTCAAGAAGTAATTTGCGACTCAGGATCAAATAGTAAAAGTCCCACCCATAGTGTGGACAGTGGATGAAAGTCATTTGATGATGGTTTCCTACCACCTCATGAAAAGTCCCAGCCCATTGAAAAAAATAAGGGCCAAAAGTATTTGGGCACTAGTAACATATAAAAGGAGGATAAAGAAGAGATGTTTCCTCCAAGAAGTGAAGAGAATGAGGAATTGGAACCTATCAGACTAATGGATCACCATAGATATCAACCCAAGTCCAAATCATTTAAGAAACATCAAGTTTTGAGGCTGCACTTCAACGGTTATAAGTGCAAACAAGGAGCTAGTCCTTGAATCAAACTAATTAACCCAAGAACTAATTCCTTCTATGTTGCATACATATTTTAATTCTTATGTACTAATAATGTTGAAGAGTACAAAGCACTAGTTTGAGGTCTCCTCTTATTGCATAAAAAAGAGGTAAAGGCTCTGGTAGTAGAAGGTGACTCTCAATTGTTCATCAAACAGGTTCGTAGCTAGTATTCGTGGTATGAAAAATTGTTGCGGATGCACTGACAATATATGTTAGTTGATTACACCCTATGGAGAAGTCTAGATTACAAAGATTCTTAGTTGAACTTGTTTCTGCTCCAGAAATTCCAGATAATATCACAAATTTTTAGGTATTTAAGGATGATCAACATATCCTAGAATTCATCATTTTCATAGGTGTGTTTCATAAGAAAGTTATTGATGAATAATTGGAAGAACTAGATAGGTTAGTTGAATCAAAGGAGTTTGGTGATCAAGGCATCATAAATTTGAAAACCAATTCCATACCTAAGGGAATGGTGGTGTTAAAAAGAATCTTTGAAAAGATAAAATGACTGCAAAAAAGGAAGCCAGAAAATATGCATGGAGGTGGAAAATGTGAAACATACAAACTCAGGACAGATGATGACCAAAGGGAAGTGCATATTAGGAAGGTTAGCACTAAGGATGAGAAGAAAAGGATGGTACAACTCCTCATCGACCATCGATATTTCATATAGCTTAAAGTTATGAGGAATTAAAGACTTATGACACCTCTGTCATAGTTCATAATATCGCATTGAACCAGACTCTAAACCTGTTTGAGAGAAGTAGAGGCCACTGAACCCAAAGATAGAACCATTGACGCAAAAAGAAGTCCAAAATTTTTTGAACATGAAGATTATTTTTCCAATTAGGCATTGCAAATGGGTTTCAAATTTTATCCTAGTATGGAAGAAATGTTGAGAAATCAAGTTATGTGTGGATTTTTGGAACCTCAACCAAGATTCTCAAAAGGACAATTACCCACTTCCATCTCTAGACAAAGTGCTACTGGTGGTTAATGGATCCCAAATTATTCCTAGATGACTATTCAAGCTACAACCAAGTTATGGTACAGGAAGAAGAAAGGCTAAAGACAATATTCACCATAAAGTGGGAGATGTTCGCATATCATCAGATGTCGTTTGGTTTAATAAATTCTAGAGAAACCTTCCAACGAGAAATGAATATTGCTTTCAAGAGTTTGGTCATATTTCATCTTTTTCACTTTGAGCGTTATCTTATTTATTATTTTCATATACTTTCATGCTACATGTAAGTGGTGTCTCCTAACATTTCATGCTATTTTCTCATTTTTCTATTTTATTTTTACACACATTTTCATTCATGTGAGTAAAATGAAAGAGTACAATTCACATGCACATGCTAATTTCTATTGAGTTTTTTTTCATTTCGTGAAACATTTTAATGTAATTGTATAAAACTAAGTAGTACATCCATGTAAAACATAATGAATTTTGAACTTATACAAAATATTGAAACATCCCTCAAACTAAGAGAAACAAATTTCTATACCTATTATAAATAATTATTACTTTCATCAACATTTCTTTATCTCTGTTTTCAAAAGCTAAATATTCCAAATATAGATTAATTATGGAATTATTATTAACATGTATTTAGTTAGTCTAAATTTATGTAAGAGAAATTATTCCATTATAAAATGGTATCTGGTGTGAGATTTGGGGGAGTAAGGGTTATC
>MU228244.1:511567-537706 GCA_018584345.1 Thuja plicata
TGATTCACCATGTCTTATCAAAGGTAATGGATTGATTAACCTAACTGATAAAATCAGATGTGATGATGTGTATTGGGTTGATGATCTCAAATATAATTTGCTGAGTGTGGCACAGTTGAACAATTCTGGTTACAAAGTTGAATTCCATCATAGAAAGGCAAAGATCTATGGCTCAACTGGAGAACTTGTTGGTAGTGGTGATCAGACTAAAGGTAACTTATTTTAACTGGATTTATCTGAAGAAACATGTTTGTTTGCATAGTACAATGATGTTTGGTTATGGCATAAGAGGTTGTGTCATGTGAACTTTGATAACTTGGTAAGCATAAGTAAACTAAAAAAGGTTACAGAGCTAACTAAGTTAAAGAAACCTGAGAATGCTATGTGTAAACAATGTCAACTAGGAAAGATGACTAAGTCTAGTTTCAAAAGAAAAACACATGTATCAGAGGAAATTCTAGAATTGGTCCATACTGATCTTTGTGGTCCCATTGGAGAAAGAAGCTATTGTGGTGCTAGATACTTTATTCTATTTGTTGATGATTATTCAAGGATGATGACTGTAATGTTTCTCAAGGAAAAATTTGATGCATTCCAGTTATTTAAATGGTACTTAGCTAAAGTTGAAAAGGAAACATGCAAAATTTTGAAATGCTTAAGATCTGACAGAGGTGGAGAGTTTATTTCTAATGAGTTTAACAGGTTTTTCTAAACGAAGAAATAGATCTATCATGGACTATGCAAGAACACTAATGATGGAGAAAAATGTTGCATAGAAGTATTGGAAAGAAGCTATAAAAACTGCAGTCTATACACTGAATAGAGTTCAAGTGAAGAAAGGTACAAATGCTACACCTTATGAACTTTGGTATGGGTATGCACCTAGTGTAAAGTATTTTAAAGTATTTGGAAGAAAATGTTTTATACTGAAGCACAAAAGAAATGGAAAACTAGATGCTAAAGGTGAAGAAGGTATATTCCTTGGTTATTCAACAAAAAGCAAAGCTTACAAATGTCTGAATTCTAATACTAACAAAATTGTTGAAAGTGAAAATGTAAGAATTGATGAATTTGCAGAAAGAAATGAAGCTGAAAGTACACAAGAGCCTGAAAGCTACAGATCATTCGTATATCTTGATGAGGAAGATTCTAATTCACTTCCTGAGACTACTACTACACAACAGCATGCACCTGCCAAGTCACAGAGTGGAGTTGCCGAGTAACTACAAGTGAATGTCGAGCTATTAGATGGAGATGCCGAGTCACAGAATCAACCAGAACTGAATACAGATGATGAACCTAAAGCAAGGACTAAGCCTACCCTAAAAAAATATGTGAGAAGGAATCATAATTCTGATCAAATTATTGGGTCAAAAGATTCTGCTGTTATGATACGAAGTAAGCTAAAAAATGACACATGTCTATTGTGTGAATTTGAGCCCAAAATAGTGAAAGATGCTTTAGAAAATGAAGACTGGATACAAGAAATGAATGAGGAAATTGAACAAATTGAGAAGAACAAAACTCAGACACTTGTACCTAGGCCAAAGGATAAAAATGTAATTGGCACAAAGTGGGTATTTAGGAACAAGCTGAATGAACATGAAGAAGTGACAAGAAACAAAGCTAGATTGGTATGCAAGGGTTATGCAAAGGAGGAATGAATTGACTACAGTGAAACCTTCACCCCAGTTGTAAGATTGGAAGGTGTTAGAACCTTACTTGCATATGCGTCCTATAAAGGATTCAAAGTTTATCAGATGGATGTGAAATCTGCATTTCTCAATGGAATCTTGGAAGAATAAGTATATATTGAGAAAGTTGATGGCTTTGTAGACCCAAACAATATGAATATGGTTTGCATATTACACAAGGAATTATATGGATTGAAGCAAGTGCCATGAGCATGGTATGAAAGATTGCACAATTATCTGATCAAGATTGGATTTGCAAGAACCAATGACAACAACAACCTGTACTTGAAGATAGAGAAAAGAAAAGGTACATTATTAGCTGAAATTTTTGTAGATGACATCATATTTACTGGACAAGATATGTTATGTCAAAAAATTGCAAAAAAGATGCAAACTAAGTTTGAGATGTCTATCTTTGGTGAAATAAAATTCTTTGTTGGCTTACAAATTTATCAAATGAAGAATGGTATCTATATCACTCAATCTAAATAAATCAAAGAGATACTAAATTTTTTTGGAATGGAAGAGTCCAAACCAGTGAGTACACCCATGGCTACTGGACAGAAGCTGACAAAAGATGATGACACAAAAGAGGTGAACCAAACACTCTACAGGTCAATGATTGGAAAACTACAGTATGTTGTTCACAGTAGACCTCATATTGCTCTAGCTGTTGGGATTGTAGCAAGATTTTTTGCTAATCTTAAGGAAACTCAC
This sequence comes from Thuja plicata, assembly GCA_018584345.1. Taxonomy (NCBI): domain Eukaryota; kingdom Viridiplantae; phylum Streptophyta; class Pinopsida; order Cupressales; family Cupressaceae; genus Thuja; species Thuja plicata. The sequence continues at coordinate 513,979 of MU228244.1, forward strand.
ATGATGGAATTCAAACAAATTTTGAGATATCTGAAAGGAACTGAGGACTATGGTCTATACTACAAAAAGAATGACAAGTTTGAACTCAGAGTTTACACTGATTCTGACTGGGATGGAAATGTTGATGATAGGAAAAGCACTACTGGTGGAACATTTCTTTTAGGAAAGAAATTGATCTCCTAGACAAGCAAGAAACACAACTAAACCTCACAATCTATAGTTGAAGCTAGGTATGTGGCAGCAACAGTTAATTGTTCTAACATTGTGTGGTTGAAGATACTACTGAAAGGTATGAAGGAAGAAATTACTGATCCAGTTTTCATATATTATGATAATATAAGTGCTATTAATATTTCTAAAAATCCTATGATGTACTCAAAGACAAAGCATATAGCAATCAAGTATCATTACTTGAGGGAGCTAGTTCAGAGTAAAGAAGTGAGACTGGATTATGTAAACACTAAAGAACAATTAGCAGACATATTTACGAAAGCACTACCCAAGGATGCTCATGAGTATCTATGAGGTAAATTGGGGGTGATTCCCCTAGCTGAGGCTAATTAAGTTCTATATGATACTGTTGCATCAAATATTTCATTCAGAAAATCTGACACATTGATGCATAGTAAGTCACACTTTAGGATGTTGGCTAAAGTTTTGAAGATGTATAAGGACAAAAAAGTAAAATTAGTCATACTGAAGATGATAGGATCAGCATGATACTAAATTTATACATGATAAATATATTGACATCTTTGGCATTGTTGTCAAAGAGGGAGAGATTACCTATAAAGAGGAAGAAGTGAAGGAAGAGATTGCCAAGAAAGAAAAATTACAAAGAGGGAAAGATTACATAGAGGTAGAAGTTACTATTGAAACATTGAAGTGATTATGTACTTAGAGGGAATCTACAGATGATTAGACATAGATAATGGCAGTGTGATTACAGACACAAAGGGAGAAATGTTTTTACAGATAAGAATCAGAATGAAGCTAAAGACATTAATGAAGATTCATTAATATCAAGGAACACAGGTGAATTTTTGATTGGTTGGTGACTATGCTTGTTAAATAATTGTTTTAATATCTTGTGTTGCCATCAATGCCAAAGAGGGAGATTGTTGGAAAGTGACAACGCAAACAATTGTTATTTTTGTGATTGATGTCAAACCTTTACTGGTGAGATTATTGCTATCTATTTGAGTACCATATATATTGTTCATGAAGAATATTTAACAAGAAGACCAAGTGAATGGTTGAGTTAAGGCAATTAAAAGGGTATTTGATCAGTTGGCACTCTGGAAAAGTAATTAGTTGTTTATCTTTTAAAGACAATTTTTCTAGTTGTTCTATGCCAAGCAAAGTTGCTTGTGCCGAGCAAAGTTTCTCATGACGAGAAAAGTTTCTTGTGCCAAGTAAAGTTGCTTGTGATGAGGAAAAAATTTCTCAATGCTGAGCACCTTCGAAATTGCTGAGTGAAAACAGTAATGAAGGCCGACTTACAAAAGTTTCATTAATGACAAGATTTGAGATCTCTAGCTGACTTAGTTGATTTTATTGGGATATATAATGTTAATTAAAGATTGATCCACGTCATTTAATGTATGGGTAACTGTAATTAATGCATGGTTTCAAGATTTAATTAGAGACTACTTTGGAGAAGTAAATGTAATGCAAAGATGGAATGATCTGTTGGATCTGACCTAACCTAAGATCTACGATCTTGTTTAAGAGGCAAAAGATTTATCTGACCTAAATAGAGAGGTTTATGATAACCTCAGGGGTTATTCATTATGTGGGCAAGTGTGGATGAATGTATGTATATGCAAGATGTTTGCATAGTTGATTTACTATTTAGCATGATCTAGCAGAAAAGGCAAAGACAGTGACAGAGTGTTGAATGTGTGATTGCTTGACAGATTTCTAAGTAGATCAGGAGGTTGAAATGACAATGTAGGCTATCTAGTAAGTTAACATCAGAGCTGTAATTAGATTTGAATTGCAAAGTAAGTTGTATGTACCAGATCACAAACTACTGATTACTTTCTTAGCATTGTATCAGTTAAATCCTTTAACAAGGTTGACTTAATAGTCATTTGTATAAATCCTCTAACAAGGTGACATTAAGATTGGAATGTTCTAAGTCCTCAAACAAGGCCACTCCTGACAGGGTGATTAAATCCTTTAACCAGGTCACACCTAGCAGTGTGTTATTGTAACATTTAATAGTGTTGGCTCCTCACAGGGCATCACTTCAGAAGAGTGAAAACATGGTAGCATGTTACTGGTGGTTTTTCCCATATTGGGTTTCCACATTAAATACCTGTGTCAACTTGTGTGAATGCTTATGGTTTAGTTTACTGTTATGTTACTACAAGCTAATTTCAATTGACAGTAAACTGCATGATTAAAAGTTATTGATTTATGCTGCTACTGCCGAGTAGATCTGAAGTACAAATTTTTTTTGTTTGCTACATCTAGACCTGAGGATAACTGATTCACTACTCCCCTCTTAGTTATTTTAAATTCATTCTAACAAATTTGTGCTCTTGTTAATGATGAGGAGGTTCCTCTCCTAGAGCCTCTAGCTATCTCCAAGACCTTCACTGAGTCTTCCTTAGGGTCTCTCTCTCTCTCTTTACCCTAAGTAGAGGATTCTTTAATAATCCTCTAACTCACTAGGAACTTCCCATCAACTTCAAACTCAAATCCTTACTCTCCTACTTAGCTTTCTTGCAAGCATGGCTTCACAAGCCTCCTATCACTCCAATGGTTTCAACTACCTATGGTTAAGCTTTCCTACTCCCCTTATGTTAGATCACACTCCTATGGTTCCAATTTTATAGATCCTTCAACCATTTTCCAATTGAGACCCAAAATCAAGCTCTTTGACCTTGTAGCCTTTTTAGGCCTATTAGCCCTCCAAAACATTGAAAAGGTGTTCTTGCTCCCACAAACCCTTAACAACCCTAAAAATAAATTAGATATTATTTGTGGGATTTTCCTCCCCTTGAATATTTACTAGGTCTCTAATCCTAATGGTGTACGTATAGTAGATTTCTACCAAACCCCTAAAAATAAGGGTTTTGGAGACATGTAGACTGGTTTGGTAACTTGATCTTCTTTCTTTGATTTGTTGGAATATTTTTATCTTCTCCCTCCCCTAGAAGGTCTACACCAATTTCCTTCTCACTTCTCCACTCTTGATTGGCTCATACCAATCACTCTTCAATACTCATTTCTATTGTTGTATCTAGTTACCCTAGCCGGAATGCTCACCACTTGCCTAGGGCCTGGTTGTTCTTGGACTTACCCTTCACACACACACACACACACTCAAAAAATCCATATATAAATAGCATATACAAGGTCCTAGTTAATTCAAGTGCTCATGGAGTTTGATCCATGGGAACACCAAAGAAACCCATTATTTATATAACTGGACCAAAACTGGCCAGTGGACTTGCAAAACACAAATAATTTGACAAAGCTTAACCAGAATGTACAACCTAACAAAATAAAAAAACACAAAGCTTTGAATTTACATTGAAAACACTACCTAATCATTCATTTAGTCCATTCAATCCAACAAAGTGATGGATGATGGCACTGTCACAAAATTACACTATAAAACCGGTTCTTCCTTGCAATCAGTACGTACAATATGAGAAATAACTATTAGAATAGGGTTGGATTCACCTTATATACTCCTATACCACATATATGGACCATTTGGTTTGGATTTAGGCACCTTAATGTCCGATTCCTAAAATCTAGGAAATGTTGTCATGACAACTTTGACAACTTTTGTCAAAATTGCAACTTTTCCATTTTGAGTGTCCTAATTGGTTTCAAACTTTACCAATTGACCTTAAATGGTTGGAAAACAAACAAAAACATTAAAAATATTCCCAATTTTGGATTTTGGTAAACTCTTTGAGTTTTGAGTTGACTTCTAGGTCTTAGCTTCCTTGAATCAACTAGGCTCAAACAACACAACCCTAATCTTTCCAAAGCTAAACCACACCTCAAACACAGGCTAGGGAATTTATACTTAGTCCTTATTTATGGATGGTTGGCCAAACCAACCTATAATCCAAAATAGTTAATATCTTCTAGTATACCTTAAGGGTGTTCCCGCGCCATACTCCCCCCTACAAGAAAGAAAAGTTAGGGTACACCTGGTGTCAGGAACTCCTCACTGATTCCATATTTCTTGAAGTCACTCTCAATTATCCAAGTGGCTTTTGAATTTGGTTGTTACTTCCACTTCACTAGGTGCTCCATGTAGATCTTATGTTTTTTTATCTTTTTCACCCTTGAATCTAATATCTTCTCAACTTGTGATTTGTCTTCTTCCAGAGTCTTGAATTCTCCCATGTCTTTATGTACCTCTGTTCTATATTGCACCTCATCCATCTCTGGCCCCTTATACTTGACCAAATCCTTCACATTAAAAATTGGATAAATTGACATCTCCTTAGGAAACTCTACCTTGTAGGCATTGGGTCTATACTTAGCCAAAATCTTGCAAGGTACATTCCTTTTCATCTATAGCTTTCTAGGTATCCCTTTCTATAGTATTTCCTTATTTAGGAACACCATGACTAGTTCATCCACTTCAAACTGCAATTTTCTTCTCCCCTCATCTTCCTTTGCCTTCAAATTTTGATTTGCCTCCATCAAGGTCTTTCTCACTTGTTCATGAACTTCCCTCATTGATTGGGAAAAATCATCAACATTCCCACTAACTCCCTCATATCCTTTGAGGTCTCTGAGTTCCATCACACCCCTTGGATGTGCCCCACACACAAATTCAAATGGGATCTTCCATATAACTCTGTTTGTACTGTCATTATAGGCAAATTTTGCCTGTGGAATAACTTGCTCCCAACCTTGTCCATACTCCTTGGTTAGACATCTAAGCAAGTTCCCAAGTACCCTATTGATTACTTCAGTCTACCCATCCATTTGAGGATGATAGGCAGATCCATGAGACAAGTTTGTCCCTAACCTCTTCCATAGGGTCTTCCAAAAGTGACCCATGAACTTTACATCCCTATCTACAACAATGGTCATTGGTAGGCCATGAATCCTTACCACTTCCTTAAAGAAAAAGTAGGCAATATAGCTAGTATCATGTTTTTTTTACATGGTATGAGGTGGCTCATTTTACTAAACCTATCTACCACCACAAATACACTGTCTAAACCAGTTGAAGTTCTACATAGCCCCACTATGAAGTCCATAATTATGCACTCCCAAGGTCTACTTGGGATGGGTAATGGTTGGTAAAGTCCTACATTAGATGAAGTTCATTTAGCCTTCTGACAGATGCCACATTGCTCCACATACCTTCTTACTTCCTTTTGCATTTTTGGCCACCAATAGAATCTCTCTACTAAATCCAATATCTTGTTCAATCCAAAATGTCCACTTAGGCTTCCATTATGCTTCTCCTGTATAAGGTTCTCCCTCATTGAACCTCTTGGAACACATAGTTTTTTTCCTTTGAATAGCAACCCATTCTGCAATGTATATTATGCAAACTCACTATGAAAGTGATCCTCAAGATTTTGACACACCTTATATATCTCTGAGAAATCTAAATCTCCCTCATATAGGTCCTTAAAACCTTCAACCCCTGTACTTTGCAACTGAATCTCTTGGATGGTAAGTAGTCTCCTACTAAGGGAACATGCAACTTTGTTTTGCACCCCCTTTTTATGCTTGATGCTAAAGGTGTAGGACTGTAGGAATTTCATCCACTTGATGTGTCTCAAGATGAGCTTTCCTTGAGTGTTTATGTAACTCACTACTTGGTTGTCTGTGAAGACAACAAACTCCTTAGGCAAAAGATAATTCCTCCACTTCTTTAAGGCTTCCACAAGAGCATATAGCTCCAAGTAATAGGAAGAGTACCTAGACTTAGCCTCATTTAACCTTTCACTGAAAAAGGCCACATGCCTGCCTTCCTGACTTAAGACATCTCCCACTACAATACTATTTGCATCACACTCTACAATGAATGGTTTATCAAAGCTTGGTAATAGCAATATAGACTGCGTAGCCACTTCCTTCTTCAATCTCTCAAGCACATCATTGTATGCCTTTGTCCACACAAATTTTTTTTTCAACCCTCCTTTTATAGTCTCTAGGACTAGAGAACAAATCTCACTGAATCTCCTAATGAACTTCCTATAGAATTGGGCTAACCCATGGAAGCTTCTAACTTTAGTCTTTATCTTAGGAGTAGGCTAGTTAAATATGGCATCTACCTTCTCCTTATCCATTTTTAAGTCACCCTTGGAAACCACAAAGCCAAGGTAGACTAGCTCTTCCTTCATGAACTCACTCTTCTCAAGGTTTATGGTGAGTTTCTCTTCCTACAACTTCTTCAACACTAACTCCAAGTGTCTCATATGGTCCTTCTTTGTTTTACTAAATATCAGTATGTCATCTAAATAAAAAATACAAAGACCCCTATATAGTCCTTCAAAACTTCATTCATCACCCTCACAAAGGTGCTTGGTGCATTGGTAAGCCCAAAGGGCATCACTAACCATTCATACAACCCCTCTTTGGTCTTAAATGTAGACTTCCACTCATCACCCTCTTTCATCCTAATTTGATAGTACCCTCTCTTCAAATCAATTTTAGAGAAGTACTTAGCACCCCCCAAGAAATCCATCAAGTCTTCCATTCTAGGAATTGGAAATCTATACCTAATAGTTATCCTATTTATTGCCCTAGAATCAGTACACATTCTCCACTTAACTCCCTTCTTAGGAGCCAACACCACTAGGAAATCACAAGGGCTAATTCTCTTCCTTATCAACCCTTGGTCCAAAATCTCTTAAACTTGTCTGGCTATCTCCTTGTTTTTCTCTGGTGTCATCTTGTATGCAGCCTTGTTCGGAAAATATGCTCCTAGTATGAAGTCAATTTCATGACTTGTCTCCCTCTTTGGTGGAAGGGTGGCTGGTGTACCCTCACAAATTATGTCCTTGAATTGACCTAGAAATTGTCTTACCTCCTATGGTATAGGTACCTTCTCATGAGACTCTTCCTCCTTTGGCTTTAGCAAGATTACATAACCAACTACTTCTTTCTTCATATCCCTTAGAAATTCTTTTCTAGTCAATAGCATGGCACTGGATTCTACCTTATCCATCGTATCCTCTTCTAGTATGGGTTGTATTTTGTAAGTGACCCCATCTTTATTTAAGGTGTACTTATTGTCTTTTCCATTATGGACTACATCTCTGTCATACTTCCATGGTCTGCCAAGAAATAGATGGCAAGCATCCATTGGCCAAAAATCACATAGTATGTTGTCATGATACTTTCCAATAGAAAATTCCACCCACACTTGCTCATTGAACAAGATGTTCTGGCCCTTGTTCAACCATGTGACTTTGTAGGGACATTCATGTGGAATTTTAGTGAGATTTAACTTCTCCACTGCCTCCTCTAATATAACATTACCTGTAGATCCTGAATCAATGATCACCTTACAGAATTTTCCTATTATATTGCACTTGACCTTGAAAATAGCCCTTCTTTTCTTGTGTCCATCCTTAGTAGGTTCTTTAATTAGTATCCTCCTAAGCATAAAACTTTCACCTTTCTGTGAATCCAAACTGACTTCTGAATGGTTGGTGTTGTCCTCCTCTTGGACATAGTTGATCCTGTTTTCTCCTTGTGAGGATGTTGGCTTATCTGGACACCTGTATGCAGGGTACCCCAACTGTCCACAGTTGTAACATTTTATGGAAGAGAAATGAGATCCCCTTCCAAAACTTCATGTCCTTCCTCTTCCACTATTATAAGAACCCCTTCCTCTATTACTGAATCCACCTCTACTGTTGACTCTTGTCCCTAATCTGCATATCTAGAATCACCTTGACCTCTATTATCACTTCCTCTACCACTTGAAACCCCTCTATGTCCACCTATGTTTTCTCTACCATTTCCTCTACTTCTAGAGCTAGAATCTTGTCTCTTCTTTAGTTTTTCTTCCACCTTAAAAGCCATTTTAAAAGAACTATGGATGGAAGTCAGGGTCAAGAGACTAAGCTCTTATTGAATGTTCCACCTTAATCCATTAAGGTATCTTTCCACTTTAATACTCTCTATCTCCTAAATTCTTGATCTAAGACAAAGCTTTTGGAATTCCTCAGTATAGGATGGTACATCTAGGTCTTTTTGCCTAAGATTTTGTCTCTTCTTATGCAGATGGATGTCATAATCTTCTAGAAGATAATACTCCTTCACTTTTTCCATCACTGTCTTCCAATTTGTTATGGGCTTCTTGCCCTCTTTCTCTCTTTCTTCCTTCAATAACTTCCACCATGTAAGTGCTTGCCCTCTTAGCCTTGCCTTGGCTATCTTCACCTTTTGGGCTTTTGTAATCCCATCACACTTGAAGTGATTCTCCATCCCTTCAAGCCATTCCATAACCAACTTTGCATCCATCTTACCAGAGAAGACTGGTATCCCTTCTAGAGCCTTCCCACTCAATGCTTTGAGTACTTTGAGGAATGGTTCCTCAGGTAGAAGAGGATCAGGCCCTGGTTCCACTTCCTCTTCTAAAGGGGTTTTACCTTTATCTAACCCTCCATGCATTTCTTCTTTCAGTTTGTTGGTTGCCTTTGCAACCTCTGCCATTTTGATCTTCATTTCCTCCATTGCCTCTTCAAGAAGACTATTCTTTATTTGTTGCTCTGAAAAATCTTTGGCCAACTCTGCATTGGTCACCATCCTTGACTCACCTATGGAGTCACTCCAATCTGACATACACCAATTCAATCACACCTAAGCCTTTCAATGGCTATGCTACCAATTTGATGAGGAGGTTCCTCTCCTAGAGCCTCTAGCTCTCTCCAAGACCTTCACTGGGTCATCCTTAGGGTATCTCTCTCTACCCTAACTATAGGATTCTTTCCTAATCCTCTAACTCACTAGGAACTTCTCATCAAACCCAAACTCAACTCCTTACTCTCCTACTTAGCTTTCTTGCAAGCATGGCTTCACAAGCCTCCTATCACTCCAATGGTGTCAACTACCCAGGGTTAGGCTTTCCTACTCCCCTTAGGTAAAATCACACTCCTATGGTTCCAATTTTCTAGATCCTTCAACCATTTTCTAATCGAGCCCCAAAATCAAGCTCTTTGACCTTGTAGCCTTTTTAGGCCTATTAGCCCTCCAAAACACTAAAAAGGTGTTCTTTCTCCCACAAACCCTTAACAACCTTGAAAAAAAATTGGATATTATTTGTGGGTTTTTCCTCCCCTTGAATATTTAGTAGGTCTCAAATCCTAATGGTGTCAGTACAATAGATTTCTACCAAACCCCTAAAAATAAGGGTTTTGGAGACATGTAGACTAGTTTGGTAACCTGGTCTTCTGATCTTCTCCCTCCACTAGAAGGTCTGCACCACATGCCTCCCACTTCTCCACTCCTGGATGGCTCATACCAATCACTCTGCAATCATCATTGCTACTGTTGTATCCAGTTACCCTAGCCAGAATGCTCACCACTCGCCTAGGGCCTGGTTGTTCTTGGACTTCCCCTTCACACACACACACTCAAAAATCTATATGTACATAGTATATACAAGGTCCTAGTGGATTCCAAGTGCTCATGGAGTTTGAGCCATTGGAACTCCAAAGAAACCCATTATTTACATAACTGGACCAAAACTGGCCAGTGGACTTACAAAGCACTAATAATTTGACAAAGCTTAACCAAAATGCACAACCTAACAAACTAACACCACACAAAGCTTGGAATTTACATTGAAAACACTATCTAATCATTCATTTAGTCCATTCAATCTAATAAAGTGATGGATGATGGCACTGTCACAAAATTACACTATAAAACGGGTTCTTCCTTGCAATCAGTCTGTACAATATGAGAACTAACTGTCAGATTAGGGTTTGATTCACCTTATATACTCCCATCCCACCTATTTGGACCATTTGGTTGGGATTTAGGTGCCTTAATGGCTGATTCCTAAAATCTAGGAAGTGTTGTCATGACAACTTTGACAACTTTTGTCAAAATTGTAAATTTTCCATTTTGAGTGTCCTAATTGTTTTCAAACTTTAACAATTGACCTTAAATGGTTGGAAAATAACAAAAACATTAAAAATCTTCCCAATTTTGGATTTTGGTAAACTCTTTGACTTTTGAGTTGACTTCTAGGTCTTAGCCTCCTAGAATCAACTTGGCTCAAACAACACAACCCTAATCTTTCCAAAGCTAAACCACACCTCAAACACACACTAGGCAATTTATACTTAGTCCTTATTTATGGATGGTTGGCCAATCCAACCTACAAGCCAAAATAGTTAAGATCTTCTAGTAGACCTTAAGGGTGCTCCTGCACTAGTTAACAATGAATTACGAATGTAATTTAGATAAAACATGAAACCATCCAAAAACAAAAGTAAATATAAATGTTTTAAATATTTTCTGTCAAACAAACATCTAAGATAATTAAATTCAAATTTAAAATTTAACAAAAACTACCATAGCATACATATAACAAAAGTAGTAATTCCTTGCTTACTATAATGAAAAATAAAACTTCCTATCATAACATGATATAAAACTTACATGTACCTATTACAAAATTCTCATAAACAAAATTATAATGAATATTAATAGTAGTCGAGCGAAGGGTTTCTTGGCTCCACTTTTGCATAAAACTTAAAAGAAATTAAAAACAACTTATTTTAGATGATTACCACTCCAATAAATAAAAATAACTTATTGCCATTCTTTCAATGATAAATGATTATTAATAATATTTGAAGTTTGACTAATTACGTATTATTTTGTAGATAAATAAGACACTTCTCATTATACCTTGGTATAATACAGCATATAATATTTGCACTCTTTTTATTTCACTCATTATATCAAGCTTACAAAAGAAAACTTTTATGTTCTTTAAATTCTTTTATATAAGAGATTGAGGGCACACGTCTATACTAGAGTAATACTACATAAACATTTTCACCTAAATTACCATCCATTTGAATTCTTCAATGTCCTCAACGACCACCACCAACATTATACTCTACTTGGGAATGCTATCCCTCCCGCAGGCCGTTCTTGTATTTCACTACTTTTGTTTACATGCAATTTTTTTATCCAATTGATGAATTTAGATATGTGTTTGGAATTAAAGTAAAAAGTTGATTTATATTATTATAAACATTACTTATAACCGTTTATTATTAAATGGCAAGTTTTGATATGTTTAAAAATCCCAACAAAAATTGAAATCGAAGGCCAAAGTAGAAATGTTTAAACAAACAGTAAAATGCATCCTTAAAACCTGATGACATCAAACATGGTATAAATGAATAAATAATTTAATAAAAATGAATTATTAAATTTAAAAATATTAAAACAATTTAAAATTTAAAAAAAAAAATTATATTCAAATTCCAATTCCACTTTTAAAATGTGGAACCAAACGAAGGAAATGCATCTTCTTGCTCAAATTTTAAGTCAACCAAACATTACAAATTATATTCAAAAAATGAAAAAATTAGAATATCAAATCCATGATTTGACCATTTGCATTTTATTCTCCACAATTGCAATGTAAGAGAAATAAGGGAAATATATAAACAGTTTGGCGAGATGACTATGAAGGAGGAAACCCAACTGAATTGAGGGGGATTACCGGTTCTTGAAAGGAATATGAAAATACATAAGAGGATTCTGGGATTGGAAAAAAAAAAGAAGAAAAGAAACAAACATGCAAAAATGGAGATTTTAATTTCGGAAAGAGGAGAATTAAGAAAAAGCTAGACAAAATTTATTATTTAGCAGCTCATTATTTAGGATTGACAAAATTTATTTTCCCTGTTCCATTCTCTATTGTTATAATTTCTAGGTGTTGAGCAATTGGAAAAACAAAGGAAGTATCCATCTGAATGTCAGGCTTGTAAGCTGTGAAGCCCAAATTAACTACCTATGATGCCAAGATTTTAGGGTTCTAATCGTAGATAGGGAAGGTTGGTTTGTTTGTTCTTAGACAAGGTATAGGTATACGTAAGTTATTTATTTTTCTTATCTCTGAGAGAAAATATATCTGTACCATTGATATGTGGTTGGATTTCGTAATTATTTATTCACTTTGTAACTTTCTGAGTTGAATTCTTCATATCTCCTTTTATCTTGCATTGTTTCTCCTCTAAAACCCTAATCGGGCTTGTTCAAATGCCAAGGTAATAGTAATCTAGACCGATATTCTTTTTAACCTTCAGGAATTTCCATAACGGTTGGGAACAAAGGTAAACCAAATCAATGAGCACTATTGTTGTTTCCTTAGAAGTTTAAGGGATACATACATACTCATTTTGAGCATTATAGTAATTGCATACTTATAGAAGTAGGAAAAGGTGTCTTATCACCTTATGAAATTGAGATGCATTAGGTTGAGATTAATGAGTTAATAAAGCGGTGTTTGTTTTTTTTTCAATCATATCATGAATTTATTATGGCGTCCTTCTATTTAGTGTCACTATTATGTTTTCCATATGTCTAAAATCGAATCTGGTTTTCTAATGAGTCTAAAATGGAATCTAGTTTTCTGATGAATACTTTTGAAAGTTCACGATTATATTAAATTGAGAATTGAATGTGTGCACCTATGTGCTTTGGCTGAGTATATGCGGGTAGCACATCTGGACAGTATTAGGCTGATTGTAATTTTGTATTCTCTTGAACAATTTGGGCTAACTTGCATACCAGAGATATGTCTTACATGATGTGAGTGATTGATGTATATTATTATATATGAGTTTTTTTTATATATATTTTGTAAGGGTAAAAACATTGGAATTAAATGCATGGGCAATGCTTATCTATGATGAGGTATGCATGAATATAGTCTGTGTTTCTCCATGTGGGTTAATTTCATGATATTGTTTAATTTTATAAACAATACTAATGATTGAGAAGGATCTAGAATTGATACAATGGTTAAGTAGGGATTTTTCTTCCATTCGCATATTTAATCAACATGTGATTTATATGTATCCATGATTTTGTTGTATTTATCTATGAGTTTTATCTTACACAATTCCAGTACTCCAGTCAGTTTGTTTAGGTAGACTACTTCGAGCTGGGCTGGGTATCTTTCATGTCAAGAAAGATTATGTGGAAGCATAACTTCTTCATGGTAGGGTGAAAACACCCTCCTACAATATTCTCACTCTCTATGTTATTGAGTGATGCAGGTGTCACGAGTTCCTGTTGGCATGCTCGCCATAGCTCTTGAGTATCTATTCTACATTCTCAACCCTATGATCTATCTAAAAATGTATACATTCTCATGATAGACTAGCTAAAGGTTGTTGTATTATTCCTTGTGTCAGGATTGATTTAAGGTATTTTGTTTTGGGTCTTTTAAATATTTGTCGTATATTGATGTGTTCAACAAGGTTTTTGAAATCTAATTTAGTTTTCTAGCTACCGTCTTCGGCAGTTAATTAAAATTTTTATTGATTTTAATGTAACATATCATGTTGATATACAAATGGTGAGATTGACAGTTTTGGTCAGCACCTTTTCTTGTTTTTCAAACTCATGGTCGACACCTTTTACAATATGTTTGTATGAATGGGCGGCCTAGAATCTGGAGATTCACTCCATCCATAGAAAATCCCACCACCTATGGAGTATTTCAATGTTTTCCTAGATTTCTCAAGTCTATCCTTCAAAGAAAGGCTGAGGGGGTGCAACTTCATAGTCTCAATAGGTTCCTCAAACCAGGAACATAGTAGTGATACAACTAGACAAGAAAAAAGGTCATGGTTATTGTTGTGTTGAAAGATGTGCATATTCAACTTGTTGATGATCCAAGAGGGGAAGAACACATTTACATACACATCATTGACATTCTGAAGACTTACAAGATGTTTTTGAGTAGAGAATGGACTAAATGTTTGAGAGGTTGGCTCTCTACCGATTTCACTCAGCTATGGTTACCTTGAAGGGATTAAAAAATCAAATCAAGATTGATTTTCAACTCCAAATCAAGAAGATCATTATGGATTATAATGCCCCAAATAAGGTATTTTTAACCCAATTAGATTTTGGTATATATCGATTGAACAAATATCCTTATTTTGTAAATCAAAGAGGCTAATGGTTCTGATGATAGTTAGGAATATAATAAAAAACTTGAAAGATTTGGGTCATGATGTGTATCCTAACATATTGTTGTTCCCAAGATATTGTGGGTTGCACCAATTGGGCCTTTCTGAATTCACATGTGTGAGTTTCCAAGATGGAATATCAAGGATGTTGATCTAAACTACCCAACCAACTGAATAGACTCAAGGTATGAGACTAATGGATAAGATTCCCATGTTGGGCATTCTCAATGAGACTTTTCCAGGCAAGGATATTCGACCCCGAGGTTACATTTCCTAGACAATAGTTCAAGAAGTAATTTGAGACTCAAAAATAGATAGTAAAACTCCCACTCGTATTGTGGAAAATGGATAGAATTCATTTGATGATGGTTTCCTACCACCTCATGAAAAATCCCAGCCCGTTGAAAAAAATGAGGGCCAAAATTATTTGGGCACTGGTGACATATAAAAGGAGGATAAGGAAGAGATGTATCCTCCAAGAGCTAAAGAGAATGAGGAATTGGAACCTACCAGACCTAGGGGTCATCATAGATATCAAACCAAGTGCAAATCATTTAAGAAACATCAAGTTTGGAGGCTGCACTTCAACGGTTCTAAGTGCAAACAAGGAGCTAGTCCTAGAATCAAACTAATTAACCCAAGAACTAATTCCTTCTATGTTGCATACATATTGTAATTCTTGTGTACTAATAATGTTGAAGAGTAAAAAGTGCTATTTTGAGGTCTCCTCTTGGTGCAAAAAAAAAAGGTAAAGGCTCTGGTAGTAGAAGGTGACTCTCAATTGATCATCGAACAGGGTCGTAGCCAGTATTCATGGTATGAAAAAATGTTGCGGATGCACTGACAATATATGTTAGTTGATTACACCCTATGGAGAAGTCTAGATTACAAAGATTCTCAGTTGAACTTGTTGCTGCTCTAGAAATTCTAGATAATATCAAAAAAAATTAGGTATTTAAGGATGATCAACATATCCTAGAATTCACCATGTGCGCAGGTGTATTTTAGAAGAAATTTATTGATGAATAATTGGATGAACTAGATAGGTCAGTTGAAACAGAGGAGCCTGGTGATTAAGGCATTGTAAATTTGAAAACCAATTCCATACCTAAGGGAATGGTGGTGTTACAAAGGATCTTTGAAAAGATAAAATGACTGCAAAAAAGGAAGCTAGAAAAAATGCATGGAGGTGGTGAATGTGAAACATACAAACTTGAGACAGATGATGACCAAAGGGAAGTGCATATTGGGTAGGTTAGCACTGAGGATGAGAAGAAAAGGATGGTGCAACTCCTCACCGACCATTGAGATGTCATAGCTTGGAGTTATGAGGAATTGAAAACCTATGACACCTCTATCATAGTTCATAGTATCACATTGAAACCAAACTCTTAACCTTTTTGAGAGAGGCAGTAGCCAGTGAGCCCAATGATGGAACCATTGATACAAAAAGAAGTCCAAAATTTTTTGGACATGAAGATTATTTTTCCAACTAGGCATTCCACATTGGTTTTAAATTTTATCCTAGTATGGAATAAATGTGGAGAAATTAAGTTATGTGTGGATTTCTAGAACCTGAATCAAGATTCTGAAAAGGACAATTACCCACTTCCATCTCTAGGAAAAGTGCTACAGGTGGTTAATGGATCCCAAATTATTCCTAGATGTTTATTCAAGCTACAACCAAGTTATGGTACAAGAAGGAGAAAGGCTAAAGAAAATATTCACCACAAAGTAGGAGACGTTCGTATATCATCAGATGTCATTTGGTTTGATAAATGTTAGAGAAACCTTCCAATGAGCAATGAATATTGGTTTCAAGATTTTGGTCATATTTCATCTTTCTCACTTTGAGCGTTATCTTATTTATTATTTACATATACTTTCATTCTACATGTAAGTGGTGTCTCCTAACATTTCATGTTATTTCTTATATATTTATGAACTTTATCTCATTTTGGTATTTTATTTTTACACACATTTTCATTCATGCGAGTAAAATGAAAGAGTACAATTCACATGCACATGGTAATTTCTATTTAGTTTTGGTTCATTTCATGAAACATCTTAATGTAATTGCATTATAATTGTGATGTGTTATTATGTATCTGCAAGTATACTGCACACAAACAATCAATAACTCATTATATCCAAGGCTAGTAAGATCAAATCAATGAAAACAATAGAAAACCTTGAGAAATCAAATTATTACTTCCTAGTCATGAAGATCCTACTCTAATTGTTAGTTGCTCTTAGATTAACCACATTAGATCATAGAATTGATAGTCATGAAATGTAAGATTCATTGAGAATGCATCTACATTAATGCAAAATTGAGCTAGAATATATGAGCTAGAAATGAAGCTAGCATTATGTCTATGCAAATGAGGATCTAGCTTTATAATAGCCTTGATGAAGTTTCTTTTATAAATTTTCCTTTAGAGGGAAAGATTCAAATTCGAATTTGAATTGAGTGGTTGAGATGAATCCATAAGGGATGGCTAGGATTAGGACCTTAAGTGATCCATGTGATTGAAGCTCATTGGTTAGATTTAAATTCTTTTCCCTTTTGTGAGTTGAGTAGATAATAGGACAATTAATTAAATCACTTTAATTAATATCACTAGCCATGGAATTTTTGGTTTTTGGTTTAATTAAATATCGAGGAGTATTAATTAATGAATGATCCTTGATGAATGATAATTGATGTTTGATGGTTGATGAATTATGCAAATGAATTGATCGAATTCAATTACACAATGATGTTGGATATGAGCTTTATTTTATCATGATTAGGAGATTGGATCTTTTGATTAGTATTTATGGAAATTGCTATGGCTGAACCAATTTTAGGTGATTACATTTTCCCCTCTTTGAATCCATGTGCGAGCAGTGCATTGATTCAAAGAATATTTGATGTCTAATGTTCATATGAATCTACATTTGATGCGATGTTGAATAAGAGACCATTGATAAAAGATAGTGTAACCAATTTGATATGATGCTGATGAAACTAATTATCAACCAAAGAGATACCAAAAATATTGATGTTGATAAGAGTGATTAACCAATTCGATATCTTGATTGAGACAACCAACTTGATATGGATCTTGATGAAGTTGATATCTCCCTAGTGTTGATAAAATTAATTTTATTATGATGATGAGACTATCAATTTGATGTGATGCGTTGAAATTGATATGCCCCTAATCAATGTGATTTAGTTTGATTAGATGAGATCTCTGATATGATCGACGATTATTGCTAGATTTAGTTTTATGATTGATTTAATGACAAACATTTGATACAACACATCAGTTTTGATAACAAAGTTGCTTGATCATCCAGATGTAATAATTTTGATGACGATGCCCCCTCAAGAGTGAGATTGAAATGTGATAGAAGAATATTGAATGATATTGGATTGATGAGTTGAGAAAATTTTCAATTGATTCCAAAGATTGGATTGATGTTGATGATGGAAAAGGTTGATTTGGAACCCATTTCAATTGAGCTCCTGATAATGATGTTGTAAGAAAATAATGATCAACCATGATGATAGATTCAAGGATCTTAGATGTGATACTCAACCACGTTGTAGATAGATTTTATTCTGTGAGGTGATTTTGATCAACGCAGATGAATGCTAGAATGAAAATGAAATCTTCCATCTTTTTCTTCAATAGTGTGCTTAATTTCATCATAGAGTTGTTAGTTGTTAGGTGTTAATTATAAGAAAGTACAACCACCACTGGTCCTTAGGCGACTATGTTGATATGAATACTGCTTGCATAGATTAACAAACAATAATTAATCCTACTCCTATGCAAATGTCCTCGATGATTATTTGGTGATCATGTCCTAAGACAGATTTGCACACTATTATGAATTAACTCTCAACAATCAAACAAAGAAAATGTCACAATAAATAATCAATGATAATAGACAACATATAAAGAAAATATCATGCCCCGTGTCCTTATTTCTGTAGTACAAATACATCATTGAGTCACTCGGAAGACATTATAAGAAAAATAATAACAATGCTATCGATGATAGGTAGTGTTGAGAAAAACCATTAGTTGATTGTGTGTAATTTTTTTTGTTTTGTGATCATTTTTTGTTTGATGAGTGTTAAGAAACACTATTTGTTTAATCTCGTTGGCATTGAGAAACACCTGATATGTGATAGGTAATGTGGTGGACTCCACTTGTACCAATAGTTGAATTTAGGAACTGACTCCCCAGGATGACTAAGAACTTGCCCCTAGCTAGGTATGATTCTCTCAAGGATGAGATGTGGACTGGTTCCAAGCTATGATGATAGGATTCAGAACTGACCAAGACTATACAAGGATGCAAAGGATATACAAGATATGCACAACCAATGAGCATAAATGCATATTTGATGTTTTTTATTTTATTTTTTTATTTTATGACTTGTTTGGATTTTTAGATATTTTAAAATGTTTTTGGATTTTAGAGATTACTAATTCTCAATCATGATAACATTGGTTTTCCCCAATGCCTAGAAAGTTCTAGGGCTTTACAGATGGATAAAAAAACTGATTGATGAAGTGAATAGAAAATGATGGATGAAGTGAAGGAACACAACCCTTAAGGAAAGCTTTTTCAAGATTACCCAAGCTAGGGATAAAGCATATAGAAATGTTAGCTCATGAAGTGGTGCTAGATAGCATATAGGGTAATGACCTAATGTCATGAAAATCTTGTAGCCCAAAAGAGTGGACATGTCAAGAGATTTCCGAGAACGTGTGTTGCATTTTTTGTTCTTTCTTTTGATCAAGTCCAAGGGGCCAACTGATAGGATAACACCATCAAGAGAAAGGGTGATGTAGGTATAAGTGAATGTTTGGATTATGACAGTAATGCTCAGAGATAGGAAGGATAGGCTTGGGATAAGCAAGATCATGATAGGGTATCATAGATATGGATAGCAATATGCAAAGCATTCATGGATAGGCTCAACCCTGTCAAGATCACCAGAAGGAACATGGATGCGAATGGGCTAGCTAGATGGAAAATATGATGGATAAGATGACATGGAACAAACTTTCCCCCAAGTGAAGAGTGCAAGTAGGAGGAATTATGCATGAAACTTGTTTCCCAAGATTTCATCATGGTACTTATCCAAGGCACCCCAAGAAGTGGTTTTCACCATAGGATAGATTTATTTCTCTTTAATTTTTCTACCAAGGTGCATGTTTAACAAGTTTTCACCAAGGCACTTTTTATCTTTTTCAATCTCTTTTTTTTTTTTTTTTCCTTTTTTTCTTTTTTTTTTTCCTTTCTTTTTTCAAGTTTTTTTCTTTTTTAGGATTTTAGAGTAGAACTTATGCCTCTTTCTCTTTGGATAGTGCTCCTTTGAAAGATATGATATGACGCGCCAAAGCCACTTAAAGTATGCTCAAAGATACTGATGGGGTGATAGTAGAGAAGAATGATATGGAGGATAAGGAAGATGGTAGCCGAGGATTTATGCCATGGATTAGATGAGAGGAATGGAAGGATATGGGATGGATGGGATGTAGGGACCAAATATAGAAGGATAATAGGTAGGTGTAGGATATTTGGTACTGGTGTAGGGCATCTCCCTATTTTCTTGTTTTCATGTTGTTTAGGATGTTTAGGAAGTGTGTTGGTGTTTTAGAATAAAGCTCCAAAAGGATGGAAGCATGATAGTCTAACTTCGTGATTGTAAAAGCCTTAGTGCTCATTGTGCTCATTAGGTCATTTGGCCTCAAAATGGGAAAAGTTTCCATTTTAGTGTAACATGGGTTGAAGATGTGTATTAGGACCCTACATATCCTATCTAGGGTCCTAGAAGTCAACCTCACTCATCGAGTGGACATAGGAAGTCAAAAAAGTTCAATTTGCAAAAAGTTGCTCGAGCAACTTTTGCAATATTTGACAAAAGATGGTTAGAACTAAATGTAACCACCCATTCTCGGTATATGAGCACCGAATAAATTTTTAAGAAGGGTTAATGATATTTTGGATTGAGACTTTTATTTCGGACACCTCTGTACGAATGTTTGCACCTTCTTTTGCATAATCTGCACTGTACTTTTGCTTTTGTACGATCCTATATGGATTGGCATAGGTGATCGAGCTCTATTTTAATGTATTGTTTGTTTTCAGCTTTCATATGCACTAAGTAGTTTGTTTTGAAATTTAGTAGGTTCAAAGTTATCATATTTTGAACGCCACTAGTCTGATAGAGATAAAACAGTGTTGCCAAGATAGAAATGGCTCTAACCTAAATTTCCTCCAGTGGATTTGTTTGAAACCATGGGGAAAGTGGGTTAGGATTAGTAGATAGGGTTTTTGTTGTTGTCTCATTGTATTTAACAAGTCAACAATGAAGCCTTATGGCTGACTGGTGGAACCACGTGAGCCAGGACAGGGAGAAGATCAAATTTATGTGAACACCCAAGACCTTTTGGGAAAGACTTGGTGGCATTTCTGAATGCAGAAGGAAGTCTCCTAAAAGGATTCACTGGTGGTTGGAGGGGAGTCACTGATTGGAGATAATTTTTGCAATTATAATTGTTCACTGGTTTAGAGGCCTAATTAATAGGCTATAATCTAGGGCCTGCAAGGAAGTAGAGTTTTGGGTGTCATCAGAGGTCAGGGTTTTGGATTCTGATGGGGATGTATGGTGTCTTGAATATTTTGAAGTTTTTTTGTGGGGTCATGTAGGGATTTTGGAAGAAATAGGCAAAAATCAGTAAAAATAGGGTACAAGGAATTGAACAACTAGCCCTCCCAGTCAGTTAAAGACCTATTGAAGAATTGGAACAACTTGGAGTGTTTGGATGGTTATAGAATGACCAAGAAAGGGTTAAGAAGGGTATCAGGAGTCTCAGTGAGTGTGTGAGAAGATCCTAAGGAGAGCTTTGACAGACTAGGTGGAGGACTAGTGGAGGAAACTAGGCTTTTGGGTGACTAGTTGGACTAGTTGGCTTAGTAAAATTGGAATCTTCTTGAATCCAACTATACCTTGGAGGATGAGTTGGTTGGGGGGGTCTTGAAGATCCCATTATGAAGAAGATCCATCAAGAAAAAACATGGGATGGTTGATTTGAACACAAAACTAACAATTGGAGTGAAGGAGAACACTAGTTGTCAATCCCTCTGCATCAGAGTGGTATCAGAGTAGGAATAACTTGAAGATTGTGTATGTCTGAAGGGGAGGAGAGTCAAGAGAGTCAAGAGGTTGAAAGTATGCCTCCTAAGGAAATGATTAGGGATGCTATAGTAGAATTGGTCCAGGGCCTCTTGGAGAAGGCTCATGTGTCTGAGACAAAAAGTAAGAAGAAGTTCATTGAATGGGGGGATGAAAGTGATGGGGATGATGATAGTCAGAAAGAAGAGTCATCAAACAAAGGGAAAGAACCTGAGTTGGACAAAGAGAAAAAGGTGTTCTTAGATGATTTCAAATCTTTGAACAAGGATAGCATGGAGAACATGCCTTACTACAGTAGTAGCTTTAATGCAGAAGAGTTACTAGATTGGCTTGAAGTCATTGATAACCAATTTGAGTACAAGGAAATCTCAAAGGAAAGGAGGGTTAGTTATGCTAAGGCTAGGCTCAAGGGGTCTGCATTGATGTGGTGGAACATGATGCAAGATGAAAGATTAAATGGTGGGAAGAAGAAGATAGGTTCTTGGGAGAGAATCAAAATCAGGTTGAGGGCACAATTCTTGCCCACAGATCATGAAATCCAAATATACCAAAATCTACAGAACCTAGGACAAAAAGAAATGACAGTGAGTGCCTATATAGAGGAGTTCCATAAGCTAAGCCTAAGGGATAGGAGACAAGAAGATGAAATGGAGAAGGTAGCAAGGTACCTAAATGGGTTGAGACAGGGCATTCAAGATGAGATTAGCATGATGGCACCAGATAGTATGCAGAAGTGCTTTCAATTGGCCTTAAGAGTAGAGGACAAGGAAGGAGGAATGACTTCCATCAAAGAGGAAGAGGTGGTAGAAATAAAAAAGTTTTTAAGAGAGGCAAGGGTGACTTTGGTAGGGGACAAAGCCCTAATAGACAAGATGATAGTCAGTTCATGGATAGTAGTGGAGGAAATCAGTATAGAGGATCTTTCCAAAGGGGAGGATACAGAGGTAGGGGGCCACCAAGAGGTAGGTTCGAACACCAAGGAAGATCTGATTGAGTTTTCATAGGTAGGTGTTATAATTGCAACCAAGTGGGTCACATAATGGGTAGGTGTCTAGAGAAGGCTTCCTCATCTTCAATGGGGGATAGGAGGAATCAATTAGTTTAGGAAGATGAAACTCCAAGTGGTACTTCACCTATTTCCAAGGCAGGGCCAGTACTAGATGGAGAGAACTTGATGTTAAGGAGAACCTTATTGAAATTACCTTACGCCATAGAGCCACCACAAAGAAAGAACTTATTCAAGACAACTTGTAGGTCTCATGGGAAGATTTGCAAGGTTAAAGTGGACTCTAGATCCACTGAGAATATAGTGCCCATAGAGATGGTGGAGAAGTTGAAGTTGAGAAGGATACCTCATACAATGTTTCATGGTTGAACAAGGGTCAACAAATAGTAGTAGATGAGAAAACTATGGTTGAGTTTGAGATTGGAGAATACAAGGAAAAGGTCCTATGTGACATACTTCCTATGGATGTATGCCATCTGCTCCTAGGACGTCCATGGCATTATGATGTCAAAGCCATACATGATGGAGAGAAGAACAATTATGTCATCACCAAACTAGGAAAGAAATTCCAAATGGATCCATTGCAAGAACCCAATGAAGAGAAACATGTGGGAACCAGTGTGATTTTATTGAGTGGGAAAGAGTTTCTAAAGGCCATGAAGAAGGAGAAGGGAGTATGTTGTGCAGTAGTGATCAAACCAAAGGAGGAGACTACGGAGAAAGTATCATAGATATAAGCTTTTTTGGAGAAGTGTCATGAAATAGTGGATAATGGTATGCCAAGTGCCTTACCACCTATGAGGGATGTGATTCATCAGTTTGACCTTATACCTAGAGAAATTTTTTTATGCAGGAGCATCCTGAGTGTAAGGGCAATCTTGCATCACCCAAAATATTTCTGTTTTCTTTTCAATAAGGGCTACCTTGTGCAGAGCTGCTATTTATGGAAACTTGCTATTTTTAGTAAGTTGGCCATACGATCTCAGAATGTTCTAATTTTGCATGTGGAGGTTCATCTCAGTCATATCAGCTTGCCAGTAAAGTTTCATGGCTAGATCAGGTCTAGTTTTGAAGATATTGAAAATTTTTGGTATCGAAAATAGGGTACAGAAACTTCGAGCTCAGTTTTGAAGGCTTTAGAGGCCCCGGATGAGGTCGAAACTTGGGCTCAATGATGCTTGCATATCAAGCTATTATAGAGCGCTTCGTGGCATTTCCGAAATGGGGTTATAATAGTCAATCGAGTCAACTGGTGATGACTTATGGTCTCCGGAAGTTGGGCCACCTGAAATAGCAGAAAATAATTTTCCTTCAAAATTTTTG
>MU228244.1:543397-553397 GCA_018584345.1 Thuja plicata
CAAGATTTGTTGGATAAGGGGTTGATAAGGAAGAGTTTGAGCCCATGTGTTGTGCCAATAGTACTTGCACCTAAGAAGGATGGAAAATGGAGGATGTGTACAGACTCCAGGGCTATAAACAAGATCACAATCATATATAGGTTCCCAATGCCCCGGATAGAAGATTTTCTCGATAATCTTTGTGGATCTTATTACTTTTCTAAGGTGGACTTGAAGTCAGGGTATCATCAGATAAGAGTAAGGCTAGGTGATGAGTGGAAAATAGCTTTTAAGACCAATAAGGGTCTATATGAGTGGCTAGTAATGCCCTTTGGCCTAAGTAATGCACCTAGCACATTCATGAGGCTCATGAATGAAGTGCTGGCAGAATTTATTGGTAAGTTTGTAATAGTTTACCTTGATGATATTTTGATATTTAGCAGGTCCAATGAGGAGCACCTGAAGCATTTGGAGATGATCTTAAGAAAGCTACACCAAGAGAAGTTGATGATAAATCAAGAAAAGTGCGAGTTTCTCAAAACTAAACTAGTCTACCTTGGTTTTGTAGTTGCTAATGGATGTATGAAAATGGACCTTGATAAAGTTAAGTCCATTTTGGAGTGGCCTACACCTAAGTCTATATGGGATGTTATGATTTTCCATGGATTGGCCTCCTATTATAGGAAGTTTGTGAGGAACTTCAGTCATGTATGTGCCCCAATTCTGAATACTATTAAAGGTGGAATAAAATGCAAGTTTGAATGCATAGTAGTAGCAGACCAAGGGTTTGAAATGCTGAAAAAGAGGATTGCTGAGCTACCTACCCTAAGATTTCCTAAATTTAATCAAATCTTTGTGGTAGAGTGTGATGCTAGCAAGTTGGCTATTAGAGAAGTGTTGAGCCAATAGGGACACCCTGTGGCTTTCTTTTCTGAGAAGTTGAATGACGAAAAAAAAAAGTACTCCACCTATGATTTGGAGCTATATGCCATGGTAAAAGCATTGAAGAAGTGGAGACACTACCTATTACCTAGGGAGTTTGTGGTCTATACATATAACCATGCCTTAAGTTTTCTAAATGGGCAACAAAAGTTGAACCAAAGACACATGAAGTGGGTGGAGGCATTACAAGCCTATACATTTGATATCAAACACAAAAAGGGGGTTAGAAAAAAGGTTGCAGATGATCTTAGTAGGAGAGTACTCACAATTTAGGAGATACAACTACAAAGTTTGGGCTTGGAAGACTTGAAAGACCTCTAGAAGGAAGAAAAAGACTTCAAAGAAGCTTATGAAGTTTGTGTAAAGTTTCACCAGGGGTTCAAGGCAGATTTCAGTGAGTATGTATTGTAGAAAGGCCTATTGTTCAAAGGTCACCTTATGTGTATACCTCAAAGATCAATGAGGGAAAACATTGTGAAGGAGAAGCACCAAGGGAGCTTGGGAGGCCACTTTGGAGTGAATAAAACATTGGAGCAAGTGCATAGGCACTACTACTGGCCTAGAATATAGTTAGATGTGAGGAGATTTGTAGAGAATTGCCAAATTTGTCAGAGGGAAAAAGGCCAAAGCAGCAATAGTGGGTTGTATCAACCACTAACTATACCCCAAAGGCCTTGGGAGTGCCTTAGTATGGATTTTGTTTTGGGGTTACCAAAGACATCTAGAGGACATGATAGTGTGTTTTTGGTGGTAGATCATTTCAGTAAGATGACACACTTCATTCCATGCAAACAAAAAAATGATGCTTCTTAGATTGCAGGGATTTTCTTTAGGGATATTTTTATAATTCATGGTTTGCCCTTGAATATTGTCAATGACAGGGATACAAAGTTTGTGGGTCACTTTTGGAGAACCCTTTGGAAGATTCTTGGAACTAATTTTTCCTTCTCCTTAGCCTACCATCCACAATCATATGGACAAACAGAAGTAGTGAATAGGTCAGTTGGGAATTTGTTGAGATGTTTAACTAAACAACATGGTCAATCTTGGGATCATATGATAGGGCAGGTAGAATTTGCCTACAATGACTCCAATAATAGGAGTACAGGTAAGAACCCCTCTAAAATAGTTTATGGGGTTAATCCTAGGGGAATTTTGGAGCTGAGGGATCTTAGGTTGGAAGATAAGAGGAGTGCACAAGGGGAGTCATTTGTAGAGAAGATGAAGGAGCTACATGCTCAAGTCAATCAGACTTTACAAAGACAA
Organism: Thuja plicata; assembly: GCA_018584345.1. Lineage (NCBI taxonomy): Eukaryota > Viridiplantae > Streptophyta > Pinopsida > Cupressales > Cupressaceae > Thuja > Thuja plicata. The sequence goes on from MU228244.1 coordinate 545,585, forward strand.
GTGGAGAAGTACAAAGCCAGGGCTGATAAAACTAGGAGGGACTTGCAGTTCAAGGTTGGTGATCTATTACTTCCCTAACTTTGAAAGGAGAGGCTACCCAAAGGCCAAACAACTAAGCTGCTCATGAAGAAGATTGGGCCAATGAAGATTTTTCATAAATATGGAAAGAATGGCTATGAAGTGGAATTGCCTCCTGACTTGTGAATTTCACCTATTTTCAATGTTAGTGATTTGTATCCTTACAGAGGATCACCTCTTGACATAGGTCAGTCCACCCTTGCAGATTTGGAGGAAGATGATTGGGTGAAATATTTGCCTACCCACAAGCCATTGCAATTAGAAAGTGTCTTAGACTCTAAGGTGATAAAGCAGAATAGGAAGGATAATTACAAGGAGTATCTCATCAAGTGGCAGGGGCTGCTTGAAGCTGAGTCCACTTGGATGACAGAGCTGACTATACAAAACATGGGGTCACTCTTGAAGACCTCCTAACTCAAGGGACTTGAGTTATTTTTGTCCAAGGGAGTATGGTGCAGGGAACCTCCCTATTTTCTTGTTTTGATGTTTTTTAAGGTGTTTAGGAAGTGTGTGGGTGTTTTATAATAAATTTCCAAAAGGACGGAAGCATGATAGTCTAACTTCATGATTGTAAGAGCCTTAGTGCTCATTGTGCTCATAAGGTCATTTGGCCTCAAAATGGGAAAAGTTGTCATTTTAGTGTAACATGGGTTGAAAGCATGTATTGGGACCCTACATATCCAATCTAGGGTCCTAGAAGTCAACCTCACTCATCGAGTGGACTTAGGAAGTCAAAATACTTCAATTTGCAAAAAGTTGCTACAAACTTTAAAAGTTGCTCGAGCAACTTTTGCAAGATTTGACAAAAGATGGTTAGAACTGAATGTAACCACCCATGCTCAGTATATGAGCATGGAATCAAATTTTAAGAAGGGTTAATGAGATTTTGGATTGAGACTTTTATTTTTGACACATCTGTACGGATGTTTGTACCTTCTTTTGCAAAATTTGCACTGTAGTTTTGCTTTTGTACGGTCTTGTATTGATTGGCATAAGTGATCGGGCTCCATTTTAATGTAGTGTTTGTTTTCAGCTTTCATATGCACTAAGTAGTTTGTTTTTAAGTTTAGTAGGTTCAAATTTATCATATTTTGAAGGCCACTGGTTTGACATAGACAAAACAGTGTTGCCAAGATAAAAGTGGCTCTAACCTAGTTTTCCTCTAGTGGATTTGTCTAAAACCATGGGGAAAGTAGGGTTAGGTTGAGTAGATAGGGTTTTTATTATTATTTTTGTTGTCTCATTGGATTTCATAGGCCAACAATGAAGCCCTATGGCTGACTGGTGAAACTAGGTGAGCCAGGATAGGGAGAAGATCGAATTTGTGTGAACACCCAAGATCTTTTGGGAAAGACTTGGTGGCATTTATGGATGCACAAGGAAGTCTCCTAAAAGGATTCACTGGTGTTTGGAGGGGAGTAACTGATTGGAGGTAAGTTTTGCAATTATAATTGTTCATTGGTCCAAAGGCCTAATTAATGGGCTATAATCTAGGGCCTGCGAGGAAGTAGGGTTTTGGGTGTTATCAGAGGTCAGGGTTTTGGATTCTGATGGGGATGTATGGTGATTGAATATTTTCAAGTTTTTTTATGGGCTCATTTAGGGATTTTGGAAGCAATAGGCCAAAATCAGTAAAAATAGGGCTACAAGGAATTGAACAAGTAGCCCTCCTAGTGAGTTAAAGACCTATTGAAGAATTGGAACAACTTGGAGTGTTGGGATGGATGTAGAATGACCAAGAAATGGTCAAGAAGGGTATGGGGAGTCTTAGTGAGTGTGTGAGAGGATCCTAAGTAGAGCTTTGATAGACTAGGTGGAGGAATAGTGGAGGAAACTAGGCTTTTGGGTGACTAGTTGGACTAGTTGGCTTAGTAAAAATGGAATCTTATTGAATCCTACTATACCTTGGAGGATAATTTGGTTGGGGGGTCTTTTAGATCCCATTAGGAAGAATATTCATCAATCACAACCATGGGATGGTTGATTTGAATAAAAAACTAACAATTGGAGTGAAGGAGAACACTAGTTGTCAATCCCTCTGCATCAGGTAGGGTATTGAAAGTTTTGTGAAAGAATAGATGGATAGGGTGACAATATCAACATCGATACACATCTTGAAAGGTTGTGGAATGATGGAGGAAAAGTGAATGAAATGGATTGAGATTTTGATGTGGGAAGCAATATGAGTCTTGGTACACAAGGACCTAAGATGGATGAAGGCGTATTCATGGTAGTGGATTTTTTGATATGAGGACCCAAAATATATTGTGAAGGAGATGGAGTGGAAGCCTTTGAAAGTTTGGATGTCAACTCTAATTTTTATTCTGTGCACAAGTCTTTTAAGAATTACTTGGAAATCCACATAGTTTTTTATTTTTATTTCTTTTGTGATGCTTTAGAATGCATTTCTTCAATGAGGGATTTAGGAACCCACATTTTCTTTGATTTCTCTTTTTTCTTGGTGGACCTTTGTAGTCTCTTTAGTATCTCTTCTTGCTTTATATTCACATGTCGATTAGATTGGACATGGTGATCTTCATATGTAAGTGTATTCTTGGATTTCTTCTTTCTTTGTTTAACATCCAAAACGCTTCCAAAAGACTTGGGAATTGTGGATGAATAAGGATTATATGGCAGGTTCATATGGATGAGTTGATATGAAGGGTTCCAGGATGCATTTCTTTGTCGATCTTTATAGGTGATAGGGTAAATAGATGACAAGATAGGAGTGATATGCATAGTGGATGGAGGAATATAAGGACCCAATATAGATGGAAGGTTTGACGGTTTCAACTTTGGGATGTAGGGACCAAGGATAGATTGGGAGGATGGATAAGGTAGATGTTTGTGTTTAAATGGAGAAAGATAAGGTGTGTAATGTATATCAGCATCATTAGAGTGAGTTGTATGGTCAAAGCTCTCATTGTTAGGAGTCATCTTTATACCAATAGGAACAACTTTGATAGGAACCAATGAAGCTTTAGGGGATTTATCATCATGCCATGGGTTTTGAGGAATGATGGTTTCTTGAGGTGGATATGAAGGGTTATGAAAAGGGGATGATGGGATACTCTGATCTTGACAAGGATCCTTGGATAATGTAGAGAGAATACTTTTCTCTTGATTTTCAATAGGGTCATTAGAAATAGTGGAAAGGATATCTTGATCTTGCTTGGGAGATGTAGGGAAATGTAGCTCTTGAGATGGAGGGATATATTCTATGAAGAAATGAAAATATATGAGGGGATCATCTTCAAATTGTAGGGATATGGGACCTTCGTCAAATGTTGGAGGGGATAAGATAATGTCTTGATCTTGATCATTAGTAAGACATGTTTCTTCATATTTCAGATTATCCTCTTGACATGGGTCCACTTTTAAGGACAAGGTAGGAGTTTTAATCTTCATGATGGATTCTTGAAGAGTTGTTGGAGAATCATTTAGAATAGGAATAGAAGCACATGGAAGATTAGGGTCTTTGATCTCAGAAGTGTGGAATAGACTTGCAGTAAGATTTGGATTAGCTTGGATTTCTTTTAAAGGTAGCACTTGAGGGTAGACATAATTATCAATAAAAGCATTAGGTTTTTTGTTTGATGGAGGGAATGTGGATATCTTTAAAGCTTTGTGAGATGGAGGAATGGTGGAAGAAGTGGAGGTGACATGTGGGTCATTACTAGACATAGGTTAATGATTTTGATCATGCTTGGGATTGGTATCTTGATCTTGATTAGATGAATCATTAAGATTTTCAATTATTCCCTCATCAATAAGATGTTGGATTTTATGCTTTAACTCCATGCAATCTGAAGTTGTATGTTCATTATGTTTATGATAGGCATAATAGTTTCTCAAGAATACAAAACCACATGAAGTTATTTGAGGCAGCGTGATGAGATTGTTTTCAAAAATTTCTTCCAAAACTGATTCATAGGATTGTCCTTAAGGAATGATTTCTGTATCGAATGGACATTTAGATTCACTTGAACTCTCCAATGAGAGGTTGGATTCAATATTATGAGGATGTTTATCAAAAACCAGACTAGCATGATGTTGTGAAATAACCTCTTGACCAAAGATAGGATCGCCATAAGTAGGTCTCTCTTTTCTTGAAGAATAGGAAGATATGTGTGAATTACATAGAGAAAAGGAATGATTGATCTTAGTGAATGCACTTTTGATGATGTATCCTTTTCCTCTTTCAAGTCTTGGATTTGAGATTGTAAAGATTGGATTTTCTTTGATAAGGCTGCAATAAGTTCTTCTTCTTCCTTGTTGTTATGATTATAGCATCCAGCCCATTTGTTTTTAGCCATGTTGTGATTGCTTCAAGTCTCTTAATGAATAATTATAGTCTCTTGTGATGAGGTTTGGCAAAAATACCTTGAATTTGATGTATCAAAGAGATCATGAGCATGTATGATCGTTTTGAGAAAAAAAAACATGCAAATTTTTCATATTTTTTTTAATTTTTTACATCTTTTGGTAATTTGCATTTTTTGAAGGTCTTATGCTCATTTTTGGAAGTTGAAACTTTCATCAGTCTCTAAAAGCGGGATTCCATAGGCATGCTACTTTAGATAGAAATTTAGAATTTTTGGAGACCTTTCCAATGGTGTAAATGGTTCTGAATTTTGAGTACCGAGTCAAAAGTTATGACCTCACGAAGTTGGGGCAAAATTTTGTAGAAATTTTTGAAAATTGTAGAATCATCTGACTGATTTGGATATCTGTGACAACATAAGGTGCAAGTAGTCTACAAAGGGGGTTTGAATCAATGATAATAATTGTCAAAGACGTACAGAAATGGCCTCTATTTTGACAATGACCAAATAGATTATCCCTCCCAAAAATGGTGAAACAAACACTAAAAATGACCTTTGGTTTGACCAACAAGACTACAAGAACTAAGGACAATGTTTTAGGACCAATGTTTTCGGAAAATATTTGGCAGTAATTTCTTGAGAACTTTTGTGCAAAGGAACCAACCACCATTTTGAATAGAGTCACCCATTTTTGGAATGCTTGCAAGGTGTTTTGAATTATGAAAATTTTAGTGACACACACACAGAAAGCAAGTTGTTTTTGTCATAGTTTTGATAAGGATTTCTTGTTTTTGAAAATTTTGTGATTATAAGGGTACAAACATGCACTATCCCTACAAAATTGGCAGAGCACAAAAATTGCTTGATTGTAAACTTAGGTACACACCCAAATGCTAATCAGAATATGGCTATCACCAAGGACGCAATGGCTCCAGTCATGATAACATATTATCCGATTCCAAATGCAAATGGGGGCACAATATGACAAGTATCTTGGGGAAATTACTTTTTTCCTTGCATAAGGATTATCACCTTTCGGGGGTGATCTGGGTAGCTTCTAATCTTAAAGTGTCTATTAAGGTTCTCAGTTCGGTTGTATCCTCTATGTCCGCGCAAGTGCGATTCAGGTGTATAGCCCGATAGAGCGTCCTGACAAAAGGGGTCACATAAACGTGATTGAGACCATTAGGCAGCCCTTACGTTAGACATGGGCTGAGTATAATCTCAAATGACATTCGACTCCCCAGGATTTAACCCAAAAGAGTAAATTTGTCTAACGTGAGTTAGAGTGGTGTGGCTCACACCTTATTCTCACGTGGCTCATCCCGAGAGATTTTTTCCTCATCGGCAGGCCCAACTAGAGGATAAAGCAAGTAAAGAGGATTGGCGTTGAAAAGAGGACTAGATTTTTTATTTTCCCAAATGGAAAAGAGCATACTCTCCTACTCCATAATGTTTTCTCCTATCAAACACTTCAAACAAAGTTCATTTCCTCAAATCAAAAATTAATCTTCTATTTCACGTTTGAGTTTCTGATTTTCCAAAAAGGAAAAGAGCATAATCCACTAATGAAACGAAAAATTAACCCTAAATTTGATGTTAAGATGCCTAATTTAATTGACAAAACACATTGCATATGAAATAATATTATTTATTTCCTTCAATTTTGGTACAAGACATAATTTGGGGTTTGAGTTTCTAATTTTCCCAAAGGGAAAAGAGCATAATCCTCTATCCAAATTAGGAAATGCACAAAAATTGTGTTAAGTGTCAAAGTGTTTGAATTTTTGCTTTGCAACCTACAACATACTTGTTAGTAGTTTCTCTCCATGGAAATATTTGACAAACGACTTGCAAAACATGTTAGGTTGCTAAAAATATGATCAAAATCATGAAAAAAACCAAGTTAGCAATCAAATTTATCAATGAAAGAACTCTGTATTTTCTCTCTCTGGAATCTAGACGATACTGCGGAGACCCAAAATGATAAAACCTATAAATGATAACTCTTTACCCTAAAATGATAACTCTTACCCCCAAATGGTAATCCTTTTACTCAAGATGATAAAGCATTCTAGAAATGATAAAGGAGTTACCAAAGACACATTAAAGCCAAATTCTTACCTTCCAGAAATGATGTCATTGAATTAGAAGACGACATTAAGATCACCGGAGATGATAAAATATTTCCCACAGACAATAAATCACTCCTAGAAATGACATCTCTTTGACCCAAAATGATAAATTGTCTGCAAATTGTCAAAATGATAAGAACAAAGAGTAAAATCTCATAAAAATTGAGCAATCTACCCCACGGTTGGTGCCAAAATGTGAGGTGTTATTATGTATCTGCAAGTATACTACACACAAACACTCAATAACTCATTATATCCAAGGTTAGTAAGATCAAATCAATGAAAACAATAGAAAACCTTGAGAAATCAAATTATTACTTCCTAGTCATGAAGATCCTATTCTAATTGTTAGTTGCTCTCAGATTAAGCACATTAGATCATAGAATTGACAATCATGAAATGGAAGATTCATTGAGAATGCATCTACATTAATGCAAAATTGAGCTAGAATATACGAGATAGAAATGAAACTAGCATTATGTCTATGCAAATGCGGATCTAGCTTGATAATAGCCTTGATGAAGTTGTTTTTTATAGATTTTCCTTTGGAGCAAAAGATTCAAATTTTAATTTGAATTGAGTGGTTGAGATGCATCCATGAGGGATGGCTAAGATTAGGACCTTGAGTGATCCACATGATTGAAGCTCATTGGTTAGATTTAAATTCTTTGTCCTTTTGTGAGTTGAGTAGATAATAGGACAATTAATTAAATCACTTTAATTAATATCACTAGCCATGGAATTTTTGGTTTTTGATTTAATTAAATAGATAGGAGTATTAATCAATGAATGATCCTTGATGAATGATCATTGATGTTTGATGGTTGATGAATTATGCAAATGAATTGATCGAATTCAATTACACAATTATGTTGGAGATTAGCTTGATTTGATTATGATTAGGAGATTGAATCTTTTGATTAGTATTTAGGGTAATTTCTTTGGTTGGACCAATTTTAGGTGATTACAATAATAAGTAGTACATTCATGTAAATCATAATGAATATTGAACTTATACAAAAGCTTGAAACATCTCTCAAACTAAGAGAATAAAATTTCTATACCTATTATAAATAATTATTACTTTCATCAACATTTATTTATCTCTATTTTCAAAAAGCTAAATATTCCAATCATAGATTAATTATGGGATTATTTTTAACATTTATTTAGTTAGCCTAAAATTATGTAATAGAAATTATACCATTATAAAATGGTATCTAGTGTGAGATTTGGGGGAGTAAGGGTTACCAACATGTAATGTGGGGCCAAAAG
>MU228245.1:75030-88031 GCA_018584345.1 Thuja plicata
CTTAGAGCATTTCCATGTTGGCCACCGACTCCATAATATTTTGGAAATCTAGTGCCATGTCCTTGTCCTTAATCTTCTTGGTTCTAGCTCTGGTGCATTGACCGGGACCCTATTCAGTAATCTTCTTGGTAAAAGTTGCTAAGTTGCAACTTTGCAAGTTTTTCAAAAAATTTAGTTCTCAATAGCTAGCTTAGATTCCAGTTACGCCGGTTAGATTTGTGGGAAAATTATTTTCCCACACCTGTATGGGAATTCACAAATGTAATGATGATTTTTAATGAATAATTGAGGAGTTTTGTGTGCCAATTTACTAGTTTTCCTGCGTAAACTTGTTGTTAAAGAGATCTATATGGTTCTATATAGATTGGATAAGTGCTAAACTCACCATTGGATGATAGAGGAATGAATTAAATTTCATTTGATCCTAATTTTAAGTCTTGAAGCAATGTGTAGGGAAAGATATATTCGATTTTGTATTCAGAGGTTATTAAACCCTCAAAGCTAGGGTTCCCTGAGATAAATGAGCAATTCCTCTTGATTCCATCCTTAAAAAAATCCATTCTTTGGTAGAATGGAGGATTACATCATGTATTTTAGGGTTTTGAAGGTGTTTTTCATGGCATACAAGGGTTCCAAGGTGTTGGAAGGCAATTAAAGGCTAGGCATTTCCATGTGACTAGTCAATTTGAGAAGGAAATGGAGTTACAACAAATTTGTATGCTAAGTAAATTTAGATTAGTGATGGATTTGGTGTATTAGGACCAAGGAAGGTCATTTGGAGGTGTTGGTGCAATTTCAACACAAGTGGGTTGTGTTGTTCCTTTGAAAGGGTTAAAGATTAGACCTAAAAGCCTAAAATGTAGAGCTTTTCAATAAGGTGATCATTTGATGAGATCATAATCCACGAGTTTGGAATATTTTAGTTTTTTTAAAAGGGTATCTAAATATTTTTTTTTTGTGGGGTCCTTTGGAAACATTTTGAGTGAAATTAAAATTACCCAATTAGGAGGGCTAGTTGCTACTAGGTCTCTATTAGGCCTAAATTGGAGAAACCAATGTTTGGGATTTCAAATGTGGTTCTAAGGGGTATGATTGTAAAGTTTTATGTAGTAGGATAATTTTGAACATGTCTTCAACCTATTGGGTTCTCTGAGAGGAAATAATCCAAAAATGCTAAGGGAAGTATCCTTGTGTTAACCTAGATCAATGGGTTATAAGTGTGGGTGGAAGAACTCACCTTGCGAGGAGTGAATTGTCTTGGAAAAGGTTATTGAGAGTGGCCTTAGAATATTTCATCCTTGGTGACAATCCTGGTGCATTGTCTTGTAATTATAGGAATGTTGGAAATTCTTATAGGAGTTTGGTCTAATCTATGTTATTTTTGGGTTAAGCACCTTTCTCTCTTCATCATATTGGTATCAGAGCCAATAACTTGATACCTTGGAAAGTAGTGTATAAGTTCAAAAGAAGAGAGTCATAGAGAGTCTAAACAAGGTTGAAGATTTAGTAAGAGGGTTGTACTCATGTTTTTGTCAAAGTCCTAAATCCTTTACGGAATTTTAGCACTTTGTTGATGAAATTACCAATGGAAACAAGCTTCTAAAAGATGTTGATACTAGATGGATCTCTTTGGATGGACCAATACATCAATTTTTTTTTTAATATCAATCTTTGATTAGACTTATGTACGAAAATCATGACAATGCAGAAAATCAAAGATGTGGTGACCTGCTTCAGAGGTTGAGCAATATAGAGACACTTTTGACTTTAGAATCTCTTCTTCTCATGCTACAAGAAATGATGTTCATTATGAAAAAAACCCAGAAAAGAGCCATGTATATTGCAGAATATGCTACTTTGCGTAAAATTTCATGCCAAGCCCTCGATAATCTTTATCAAAATGACCCAAATTTATCCGATGAAAAATTTCATCACTGGAGGAAACTAATAGATTTGGACAATCTTGATAATTATTTAAAGATCATAAAAAATGGATATTTATGTGTTTTTGTAAGGGGATTTCAGATCCCAATGTACTACAATGCCCCAAAGAAGCGAGCTACAAGAGTTACAAGGGAAGAGTTTACCAAGATCGTTGAGTCTATAGCAGCTAATGCAAGGGACATAGCCTATAAATTTTCCTCTGAAATAAGATCTCAATTCCCATATGAACAACTAATTGAGGCCATGGCAATTATTTTTCCTCAATATTGGCACTTAAACTCTAATGAAGATTATTGTAATACGCTGGTGACTTTGATAAAGGAATTTTACAAATCTATAAAATTCAATGGAGTGACTATCCATGGAATTTTAGATGAAGGTCTTCTTAGACAGAAATTGAGCACTTTTTAAAGGACTATGAAGTATCAATATCAATTAATGCATAACACATATAGAGGGCTTGACAACAAGGCTTTGGACAGAACTAAAACAAAGCACAATATTGTGTGATGAAATTTCAGAGTTCTTTAAGCTTGCTGATCTATGTCAAACCATGATATTGGGTTCGGTGGAGGATGGGAGAGTTTTCAGTGCTTTAGACTTCCTAAAATCAAAGCTAAGAAACAAACTAGACAAGAATTTGGAAACATGCTTGAGAGTCTACACATCTAGATATGATGTCAATACTTTTCCTTATAAAAAAGAAATAGAAATTTGTAAGAAAATATGCAAAAGAAGAGGGTTGGGAAACACCATTAACCAATCTCTGACTCCAAGTGGGACAACTATAGGTGGTACTGGCGATGGGAGTGGGATTCATAGAAGTGGAGGTTAGAGTGAAGAAGACACAAATGAAAATGAAGAGAACAATGAGGGAATTGGAATACCAGAATTATACGATGATGATGACGCAAACATGAATTGGAAAATTTAGGAAATTTCTGCTAAATTAGCAGTAGTAATAAATAGGTATTTTTTGAACTTATTAACTACTATATCCTATCATTTAATGTTCATTTTAGAAAAGAAAGAATGTATTACTTTTCATCATTAAAATTTGAGAACAAAGAGTACTATTACTGTAGTTTGTATCATGTCATCAATGATCATTCATATTTGAATTTGAAAATTGAAATTCTTGAATGAAATTTTGTATTCCAATAGCATATAACATAGAATATAACAGAGTAAATCAACTAAGAATAACTGAATAAAATAGATTAACTTTATGTACATTAAATTGGAAAACATGAAAATTAGATATAGCAAAAAAAAAATTATTAATTTGTAATACATTACAATTTACAGTAATTCAAAATTTAGAGCAATCTTTGTAGGCCAGTCCAAACATCCTCTAATGGTAGAACAATTTGGTTCATAGTATAGTCGCACTCCTGCAAATTCGTTAGCAATTCATATTTGGTAGTGTGAGTTGACAACACTGTTGCTTCTAAAACTCCATTCAAAGTTCTCACTGGTATGATGAAATCCATGAATGTATAAGGAGATATGTCTATAGGAAGAAAGCATAAATCAATATTTATTTTGTCTTGCAACCTTTTTTTGTAAGTTTCTCTTCCAATGAACTTATTTGCGTCAAATCCCTTAGGCAAACCAAGGCTTTCCAATTTTTCTTTCCTTTGTTCCATCTTTTTTATCTGATTCTTATCTTTGTCATACAATTCCTGTGCTTCTTGTAGCTTCTCACATTTTTGAATAATACTTGATACCTTTACTAAGGCATCAAGGCGAGTGCTAATTCCCTTGTTTGATAAATAACTATCACTATTATTGTAGAGTTGTTGCATAATATCTTTTTCTTTCTTTTCTTCCTTGACAACATCCATGTTCTATTCAATGTTCTTATGGAGATTCAAATAACATACTCTTATACTTTGAAGCATTTCAAACCACTCACACAAGCTAAGAGACATCCCCAATATTTGGCCCCAAATGTGTTCTTTAGGAATCTTCACTAAATTGTTACTAGTATTTGTTAAAGTTTGAATTGTATTATTGGCTTTCTTTACTTCTTCTACCATTTTTCACAATTATTTATCTCTTCCACTACTTTTCATTCCCAATGATTGGCTTTATCCACCTGAGAGTCCAATTGCTTTTGCAATTCCCGGTTGGAGGCAACATTACTCTCCGCGGTTTTAAATAACTTTTATGATGTGACTCTTTCTTCCTCTATCTTTTTACTAATTTTTGCCAATTTTCCCCTCAGTGACTTCAGCTCTACCTTCTCCTATTCCTTTACTGCTACCTCCACATGTTCTTGCTCTGTATTTGTTATTGTAGAGATCAATTTTTTAATATTTTTCTATAATTCTTCCAAACTATTCTCTGAAGCTTTCCTCTTTGCTTTTTCATTGGCAATGTCTTACTGTAACTTTTCTATATTTTTCTCAAGCTTACTTTTCTCTCTTTCTAGCTTTAACAGTGCATTGTAGACCACTTGGTTTGTAGACTTTGACACATTGATTTTTTTCCACATTTTTAACTTTGTAAAAATCCATTTGGAGAGTGCTAACTTGAAATTCAGACGGATCTATCTGACTCTCTCGTGGGTTTCCATCTTCTTTTGGTGGAATAACAACCATGAACTCCATCATGTCTTTGTTTGGGTCACATGTTGGAAAAAAATTGTTGGATGCAGGTTGTTCCTCTACAGCTGCAGTAAGGGCACCATTCTGCAATGTCTTCTTTATTTATTTATTCTTTGTTGTTGTTGGTACAAATTTATTATAGAAACATTTGAAATGAAAATATGGTGTTGCAGAAGGATTTGAATATTTGAAAGGTGAACCAAAGCTTGCAATACCTATTGATCTAACTAATGTTGTTTGAGGATTTAACATTATAGAGGGTTTTGCTGAACTTGAAAGTGCAAACAGTTCTTTAGGATCGATTCTCAATGTTTTTTTCATGGAAACCTTTTACTTCTTGACACTATCTTCTTCTATGGGATTCTGTGTAGATTCTATTGGCCTCTTTAGAGAGGGAACTTGTTGCATAAGTTGCCCATTCCTAATGGCACCAGTGCCACTACTAGACCCAGTAGCAGTAGATTCCCCAATCCCACCCGTGGAAATGGATGTTCTTATGGGCACAATGGTTCCTGATGAATCTAATGGGTCCACTCCAAATCCAACCCCAATGCCTGCACCATGATCAAGTTTTTCTGTGACAACTGTAATCCAGACTCCTTCTCCTGTGGTACCCAAAATACCACCTTTATAACCCATTTTTTCCACAATGGTTGCCCCTTTTATATATACTTGTTTCCAGTATTCGCTGACTCCACTACGACTCTGAGTAAATGAAATTTTTGGATTATCATCCACACTGTCTGGATCACTGTCGTATGCCATGGTAGGATGCTCCAAATTCCACAATTTGCTAAACTCTATATCCTCATCTATTTCATCCTGATCTGCATTGGTCTTTGGTTCACCAAGAGCCTTTCTCATACTCCAAAAATCATTCATTTTTGTTGGAGTCCATTTTCTATCATTACATTCTTTTTCTATTTTCCTTGGTCATTTTTTTTTTGATGGATGACCAGCTTTTTCATAGAAATTGTAGGACATTCTAGGCTATACAATGCCCTAGTTTATTGATGTCATAATTAGTGATGACAACTATTCAACTGAATTTTTTTCCTCAGTGGAAACTTTCTCCATCTCTTTTGTAACGTCATCCCAGCTATCAATGATTTTCAACTTCTCTAGCAATGGTTTACTTTCATGTTGCAATATGTTTGTAAAGTTGTTATTAGAAACAAGCATTGTTTGAATGACGTTGAGTGGATCATACTTCTACTACCACTCTAAATCAAATTGAAAAATTTATAAGAAAAAAATTGCCACTTTGAATACCTTTCTCTCAAATGTTAACCCTCAAATTGAGAAAGGTAAGGAAGGGAATATGCTCTTCTTCGACTAGCCAGCAAAGAGTATATCTATGCTCTCAAGTTGTAGTACATATTCTACTACAAACACCCTATCTGTCACATGCATTGGAAGTTTTTGGGGTTGTAGTTATGATCCGTAAAACCTTAGACTAGTGTATTCTTTCATTAAGTACCAGTTAGGCAATTGAATTTTTCTTCCAAGTTGGATGCAATCCCTACATGAAGAAGACAATCTGGGCATTGGAGTACTTGTTATTTTTTGTACAATGGTGCCAAAAAGAAATCTACAAAATTATTGTAATTCTTTTTGTTATCATACAGCCTTATCTAAGGTGTCCAGTTATATATTGGAGTACCTATTGGACTCATTGGAGTACCTAATGGTCCTATCCCCCTCTGAATTTCAAGCTTGTTATCGTTGCTCATTAATATTGCAGGATGCTTGGCTAGCAGAAGATAGCACAAGTAGGTTGTGAACCTAAATGTCTTAGAATTGTCTATTTTAATCAATGTTAATTGTTCTTGCATCGATTGAACCATGTGTCCAACAAAATTATATCTTACTAGTTCATTGACACAATGGATATCCCAAATCAATTGAAGAATGATGGCACCCACTTCCCTATTGTTTTCCAGTCCCAGGAAAATTTCTAACGAGGATATAGTATCCTGAACGCATGGCACAAAAATGTTAAAATCATAAGGAGTCTGATGGTTCTTAGCCAATGAAGCCTTTGCCTCTGCAACTATTAGACCCTTTATAAATGATTTTTTTGCATTTGGCACGACTACCTCATATTTGTCTACCAGCAATCTGAGGTCAATATGGATATTACAGTTTTGTCGATCAAACCCTAGGTCTAGCAAACTGAGAAATTCTTCTTGGGTTATTGATAAAATTTCTTCCTGATAATTTTTATTCACAAATTCTTTTCTTTCTTCATCATAATTTTCTGCACAAATCAAGACAATTTCTGGGCAAGGGAAAACTTTGGGTAACAGCATGCAACCCAAACCTACATCTCACGAAGCAACTTTATTTGTTTTTGCACCTATCGGTGGATTAAATTTTATAAATTCAGACATCTTTGGCCCAGTTTCCTTACTGTATAATGTATTTTTAATTGATATAACTCTCCTTTGACCGTCGATAGAAGGATCATAAGCATCATGATACTCATCAATGAAACCAGGGATTTCTACTAGTTTTCTACAGTCTATTAAAGTTTTCCCATCTGCTTGCCCTTGGCCTTGAGTTTTCGCTTTCCCCATTGTTCTTCAGAAGAATGAAAAAAACATAGAATCACATATATTTACTAAAAAAATCATAGATAATAATTAACTAATTAAGAAAACCCTAACTGTACATGCAAGAATTAAAATTTCAAAATTAAGTTAAACAAAAATTTTGACATTACAAAATCGGTTTGCATCAAGCTATATTTCTTACCTGAAATTATATTTTGAAATCTGGATAGATAGAAGTTAGAATGGCTAAGGCTCTCACAAATTACAGTCTTAAAATCTTCAGTGATGGTTTAACATTTCTTTTTAGCTCTGTTACTACGACCCTACGAGTCGATAGGTTTTTAAAAAGGAAATGTTAAAAACCTTTTGTTAAAACTTAAATGTAACAAATTAAATGACTATTACATGTCTCATGTGTCACAGTTTTGGAATGATTTAAATGAATATTAAATTAAAAGCGCATACAAATTAAATATTAATTACACGTGTCAAGTTTCTAGAGGGAGTTTTCAAAAAAGGTCTTTGAGACCCATAGTACTTCTGAAATACAACTTCAACCGTTCATCTCTCGTAATCCAATGATTTTTTATGATTTTAAAATATTAATAGCATATAACAGAGTAAATCAACTAAAAATATTAATAGTATAAGATTGTTAGATTTTCTTTTAAGATAGCTGGATCATTGAAGATTATTTCACATGTCACGTTTCCACAGTGATTTAAATGCATATTAAATTTAAAACACATACAAATTAAATGTTAATTACATGTGTCACATTTTCAAAGTGAGTTTTTAGAAAAGGTCTTTGAAACCCATAGTACTTCTGAAATAAACTTCAATCGTTCATCTCTCGTAATCCAACGATTTTTACGATTTTAAAATATTGATAATTTAATACACACTAATAAATATAACCATTAAATGATAAAGTTTGGAAATATTTAATTATTACATGAAACAAAAGTGCAACACAAATATTTTATATTACATTAGGCAAAATTTCATTACAAATTTACAATTCAACGACGTCCATAGGCCATATCTATTAACTATTCTTATAATAAAAAAAAAAAAGAAAAGCACTTCGAATTTCTTAAAACATTTTCATATTTTTCATAGGGATGGGGACAGAGGGAGACATAGTCAGGGACTATCTAGCTCAGGCTCCCTTCCTTCTATGTGGAACGTTGAAGAGAGGATAATCTTAGATAATTCTTCTAGTCATTCATAGTCCTTAGTTTCCTCCAGAAGGTGCCACTTCTGGAGGAAATCCCTCCCAATCGAGGCCCACTTTCGATGACGCATGATCTGCTCAACATCAAGGTTTAGTAGAAATGGTTGTCTGTGCACATTTTCTCCTGGTTGTAGAATCCTAGCAAAATCATTTTCCCAAGGAATTCCAAACCCAATTTTTGCAAACACGACAACACTCACATCATCGCCGAGGTACTCTTCTCTGAAAATTTTCCTCAGAAGTATGAGAATATCCACCTTTTCCCCTCCCAGGTCCAACAGAAATGCCAAGAACCAAGATGAAATGTTGGTGTTAACTCTATGCCTATTTGCACTCTCCAGAAATTCACATCCCAGCACCATCCTTATAGCCTCCTTGGTGAAGGCTCCCAACTCTGTAGCAACAGACACCAGGATTGGGTCTGTGACCAGGCCCAAAAAGGCCTTGTGATCCTCCAAGGTAGTGCATCTTAAATGAATTGGAGTGTCAATTTAAAATCAAACTGATATTATTATTCTAATTTATGAAATAAATTAAAGAGAACCCTGCACTCACAGACTATTTTCAAAAATCTACTTTCACAATCGTAAATTAATGAGCATAGATCATCTATTTATAAGCCATGATTGGAATTGTTTCTCTCCCCTAAAGATCTAATTAATTTGTAAGTTAAATGGGAATTGTCCTTCAAAAATTTCCAAATCTTTCATATTTAATGCAACCATGGGTGGAATTGAAACAACACTTATTGAAACAACACTTATGATAAGACATTTGCTATTTTGGGAATAATGACGGTTGAAAGGATCACGTCACGCAAGTGGACATAACAATTATTTATTATAAAAAAACTTGAAACCTGTGCCCACTCCACAGAAACAATAAGTAAAGTACGTTAGCTGTGGCAGGAAATGAAGCTTTACCGTTGATGTAAGATCATCAAACAATCAAAAAACAATGTCCTTAGATGACATGATGTTTTCATTTAAGCGTTAACTTTAAGGTATTATTCTATTGAGCTAATTAATACATATCTGTCATTGAAAATTGAAAGGCTCCATCTAAGCAGCCCTTAATTGATATTACTTTAATTGATGTCATCTACTCATCGCCATTAATTAATATTTCTATCTAATATTATCGAAGATTGCCAAAACAAATCTAGTTTTTTTATGTCAGAAAATGAGGTCACAGACTCACACGTTCATTGGATTACAACATATCAGCGGCCAAAGGTGAGTTTTGGGCCTATTGTTGGTGTTCATAATCTTTACACGAAACTCTCAAAAGAATTATGACAAGTGGTATGATTGATCGTGGGATTATTGGTACGATCAATCCTACCACATGTCATGATTCCACTGAGAGTTTGCTGTAAAGATTATGAAGAACAACAATAGGCTCAAAAATCACAATTGGTCTTTGATATGTTGTAATCCAATGGGCATGTGATTCTGTGATGTCATAGTGATGGGACCCGATACAACTTCAACATCAAATCAGAACCATTGGATTAAGAGAGATGAACGATGGAAGGTTCATTTCGGAAGAAATGTGGTGACATAACTCCTTTACTAAAAAATCTCTCTGGAATCATCACACATGTCATTCTTTGAGAATGAAAACTTATGAGAATGAAAATTTAATAATTATTTCCAATTATTAAATTTCCATACCAACTATACAACTATTGTATTAAATTGCCAAGTTTATATGTATTTTTGAAAAACATTCGCCATGAAAAATAAATTAATTACAATATTTGGAAAATAATTTTGCCGTAATTTATCAATATAAAAAAGTCTGATTCACTAATTAAATTAATAATTTTCCTATTAAAATCATTTTTTTTACCATATTTTTATAAAAATCGTATACGTTATTAAAAAAATTTCCACCAAATATCCATAATTTGAAACACGATTCACCATCAATATTAAAAAATTTCCCTCCAAAAAAGATGTGATTCACCTCAATTTTATACTTTTCAGGAGGGGGGGTTCTTAAAGTTATCCCTAAGACATAGGGATTGGATTATTCATAGGGAAATGTTATAAATGAAACCAAGTGGGTCATACAAGAATAAAATATCCTGAAAGGAGAACTAGGTGGCAAGGAGGAGATAGAAGAGCCAATCTAATTCAAGATGAGGACACACAAAGTGTCAAATCACCTATCAGAGCCAGGCCTAATTTGGATGGAGAGATATTGATGATCAATAGGATCTTTTTGAAGGAACCTAAAGGTAAGGAACCCCCTTAAAGGAAGACACTCTCCAAAACCATGTGTAAGGCTTATGGTAAGTTATGCATGGTAATTATTGACTCTAGCTCCACTGAAAATGTTGTCTCCACTGAGATGATAGAAAAACTCAAAATCAAAAGGATGTCACATGTCAACCCACACAAAATTCCTTCTTTAAAAAAATGTAAAATATATATGGTAGAGGGGTAGGCTTGGGTCGATTTTTCCATTGCTAAAAGACTAACAAAGGATATTTTGACAGATTGGGGAGTAGATCTCTAGAGATGGAAAGATATAGGTATGAAAGATAGCTTGCTGTAGCTAATGAGATTATTTAAGAACTGAAGAACAAGCTTAAGGATTCTCTGGAAAAAATGAAATAATTATCTGAACAACTAAGAGACACTCTAGACAGTATTTATGAATTATCTGAAGGTAGTGTTAACTCAGAGGAATCTGAGTCCAAGCTATAGAAGATTTGATGGAAAAGAAAAAAATATAGACTGATAAAGCATCCAAGATGAAAAGAGAACACAAAATCCAATCTATAAGGATGTGTGAAGTACTTGAAGCTATGAGGGCCACTGAAGATGCAAAGAGAACTGTTGAAACTAAAAAGAAGAATGTTGAATAACTAATCAAAGAGAAATACATTATAGTTAAAATATTAGCACGTGAAAACCATGCACTGAATGAACTGAGTGATATTGAGGATGAGAAATTATAACTATGTGCCAAAAATGAATAAGTGAGAAAGGAGAATGAATAATTCAAAGAAGAATTAAAGATTGAGAGAAAGAAAAATAAAAAACTTAAGCAATATGAACAAAGCATGCAGAAGATCGATGGGCAACTGAAGGACCAAAGGTGATCAAGAGATACTTATGGCTTATGATTTATCAATGAAAGAAAATTTGAGAAAGAAGAATGTTCCAAGTCTGGTGCTGGGAAATAATATAATATTTCTAAGGTATACACAACTCCACAAGGTAAGAAACCTACTAAGCCCACTTGTTACAATTGTAGAAAGTCTGGTCACACTACTAATATATGTAGGAGCCAAGAGGTGAATGTTCCAAGAATGACTCATTTTAATGTTTATTTTTACAATTGCAATAAGTATGGTCATCAAGCTTATGAGTGCAGATGAAGAGCCAGTAAATATCATCTGAAAGGAGTTTTAATTGATAATTTTATTCATGCAACAAGTATAGACACAAGGAAGAACATTTCAGATCAACAACACCTAACAAACTGGTGAATGTTCAAAGAAGAGAAGCTAACATGAATGTTTCATGCATTGTTTCTTGAAATTATGGACATTGTTGCTATGAATTTTTGATTGAGAAATCCTAAATTTAATTATAGACCATGGAGTACAATAGGTATGGCATGTTTTTATTGTGATAAGATTGGACATCTTGCAAGAGAATGTAGATATAAGAAGCAGTCACCAAGCAATTAAGATGAGAAATGAAAAAAGATTGTAAAAGTTGAAGAAGTGAGAATGAGATGAAAAAGGTTTGGGTGAAGAAAGATGAAAGTAAAGAAGATGCCAATTCATCAATAGGTAACCCTACATTCTTTGCCCTAGGGGATTCATCCTAAAACTAAGCAAGTAAGTTCTACTTAGGGGTTGAATTTCGTTATTATATTTAACTTTTCCCTTATATGGATGAGAGGTTATATCTATTTTCACAATGAGATGTATTGAGGTTATATTTGATGAATGTCATAGACATAAGTCTTTATGTATCACTGATCTTATCATTTACAAAATTTATGTGTTAATGCCACTTTTTGCATTAACACATGGAAGTTGCAATCGACAAAGTGAGATGAGTTAACTACATTTAAAGATTTAATTAGTCATTGGTAAAAAATTTTGGAAAATAAATTAGACGTAAACCTATTCATTATGCACCTCAAACTTCGAAGAACTTTTACAAGAGAAAAGTGTAGTTTCATATTGAGATTGATTGTGATAACTATCTGAGCTAATCAATTACATAGATTCAAATGGTGAATTCGAAAGCTCCCTAACTAATATATTAAGAAGAATGGTGATCATTTGTGAAGGAATTTGGTGTACTCAATTTATATAGTATATTTCTATTGGTTTACTATGGAATCAAGGGTTGCAACACCTATGTTGATCAAGATATCTAAGTAGGCAGAACCTAAACGTAAGCTACATCCATTAAAGGCAATGAAAGTTGATAAAGTTGGTTCCCTATCCATAATTCCACCTTGACTTCCATTGATTCAAGATGTAAGAACTTTCATTCACTACAATATTGTTGAATTAGGAAATGGATTGATACATAAGGAGTTTTTAGGAATGGGCAATGACAGTGAACTTAAAGACGAGTTCAAACACCTTCAAATAAAGGGTTTGACACATTTTCT
>MU228245.1:103821-141494 GCA_018584345.1 Thuja plicata
AATAAAATCCCTTTTTCCTCACATCTTTCTAAGTGGTGGGTTTTTGCCTCTTAATCATAGCCTTTGATTTTTGCCTCTTAATCTCAATCATTCACTTTCCTTTAAAAGGAGACCTCTCCTTCTCATTCTCATATTAGGTTTTCATAATATTGTTATGCTGCAGGTTTGGAGAGCAATTTTGGGGGAGAATTTGAGCACTCAAGCTCTCTTCTTGTTTTCTTTATTCTTGCATTCATGGCTCCTCATATATATTAGAATCATGTTTATTTTCATAGATTAGATTTGCATTCATATTTCCTTTCATAGACTAATATGCATTGTTATCATATAGACTAGATTTCATTTTTATGCATTCAAATCTCTCATTTCATGGTGTATTTGCAATAGACACAACTAGGTCAATCTGAGAGCCTTCATTTTACATTTTTACACATCCATGATGAGAGAGCTATGGATCGATATTTGAGGCCTCATTCTTGAGCAACCTTGAATGGAATGATTCATAGAAGTGTGACAACATTTATGCACACACTTATAACACTAGTTTTAATGTAAATGTCAAAATGAAAGTAGGGGAATCTTCAAAATTGTTGTCTAAAGGGAAGATGAAAATCACTCTTCCATCCCAATTGGTTAGTGTTGACAAAGAGGCTCCTATTCCTCCTCACGTAACAATAGACAAAAATAAAATTGTGTTCTATAAGTTGTTAATATAAAGAAGAAAATCAAAACCCTATATCTGAACCCCCATCTAAGGGCCCAGTATGTGTATGGAATTTTATACTAATATTATTATTTTTAATATAAAATAAACTCTAAATGAAAAGTGATCCTTTATTACATAAATAGGGGAGATGAATAAAATTGTAAAATATATTTCTAATGACCAATCTATCCTTTTCATGTGGTTGGTCTTAGAAGTGTATGCAATGAAGGAGAGAGTTAATTTTGTCGTTGACAAAATGTAGCTAAGAGAAAGAACAATATGGGCAATACTGTTATTGAAGAGAATCTTGATAAAATGATTTCTCTTATTCAAAATGTTTTTAAATATGTCAAAGTGATAAGGGAGCCTCATGTAGATAAATTTAAGAATTTGGAAGATTCATTTTATAAAGTGCAAGAGTATTTTTGAGCTATGGTGGTGCTTTGTCATACAACAATGCAAAACAACATAGACAGGCTTAAGCAGCTTACTTATTGGGACCAATCTCTTCAAGGTCTTTCCAAAGGTAATTTGGGTTCTCCTATAGGGAATCTGAAGAGTATTAAAAAAGTGGCTATGCACCAAGAATGGGTAAGGGTCCTAGTGCTCATGGTCCTTGTCCTAGGATTCGTAATTGGGATAAAGGTAGGAATTTGTAAGATAACATTATTCATAAGGTTCTTAATATCAATTCTAACGTAATACCAAAAAAAAACCTACTAAAAATATTTAGTCAGTCTTGTGTCTATTAACATGTGTTCTTTTTTAATTTTGGTTCATATTTCCCTAGATTTTGTTTAGTTTTTTTTCTCTAGTTTTTTGGCTATCAGTCTTTTATAGTTTTTGATGGTCCCTTCAATACACATTTTTCTTTAATCATAAACAACTTATAATGTTCTAGAATCTCACTATTGGATCCTTCCACTACAAATACCTCAAGATCCCCTCCTTCTCAAGATCTATAAAGAATTTACTTTTGGCATGGGATTGAATCCTAAATCTCATCCAAAATCCCGGCATGGAATTATAAATGATTAAATTTATCAAAAACAATTTCTATGAATAAGTCAATTCTTAATGAGATACCTATTTACCTAATTTACATTCCCATGATTTCTAAAGGATCACAAAATGAGCTATCGGTGATCTTAAGATCTTTTCATTGGTAAAAACAATGTAAACAAAAAGTGAAGATCCTTTTTTTCATGGAATAAATATTTATTACCTAAGGAGTTGTATGAGGCATAAATTAGAAATTTGCATATTCCAAACAAAGAACATGGAGCTAAACTTCCTTGGAGAGTCTATTAGTATCCTTCATTTAAATTGAGAAAACTAATGATCTCAAAATATTTGAAAAAATATTCAACTTTCTTATCAAATCTAAAGCAATCAAGACTCCAAAATACTCATAAGCTTTCAACAAATCTCCCATCACCTGAATTCTCCTTCTCCCTGATTGAACAACCTTCAAAATGGCTTTCAATTCAAAGATATGGAAAACCAGGCACTTAGGTTTTCAAAAAGTAAAAACCCTAATGAAATATTAATTATTTAATTAAAATTTTAAAGAAATTCTTTATTTTTAATTTTCACTTAAAGAAATGCACAACTCAACTTTATAATATAAAAACAAAGTCATAATTGAAAATGCACAAGAATATTTCAATTTAAATAAATCAATTTAATCATGCAACTTAAAGTAATACTCAATAATTCAACTTCCACAATTAATTATAATATTTGGATTTAATATTTATTAAATCTCAATTATTAAATTAAGACTTGATGATTAAATTAATTATTTAAATATAGGCATTTAATTAATATTTAATTATTAAATAGCCATATATTTAATATATCAATGTTTTAACCTTATCAAAGTTGCAATTATTAACATTAATATTTACCATAAATAATCATTAAATAAAACAAGCCAAAAGCACCATTAATCCAACTGAAAACCATCTAAACAGAAAAACTAACTGAAACAGAGAAACAACTGAAATAGAAACACAAGCACACATAGAAAGGCTCGTGAATCCACATCACTTGATGGATTTCAATCGGATAGTCAGCCAGATTATTGTCTGTTTCTAGGACAAAATAAGGGTTTAGGGTAGGGATTTAGGCCTAAATATTATCTCCCCTCTCTTAGCATTAAGATATTATGATAGGGCACTCTCACTCCTACCAATTCAGGGAAGACGTAGCCCGGTACATGAAAACCTACCATCACAAAGATGAACATATGCATACATATAATATAACAGACAATGGTTGAGATCAGTGTATTGTGTGGATCTCGCCGAAGCAAGTAACTACGACTCTATCTCATACCATACCAAACACACCAAACAATAATGTAAAACGTACAAATGATCCATGTACATATGGATATAGGGTCAGTATTGTTAAAAAACCATAATCAAAATGGCATCATAACATATACATAACCATTCTAAAATAGTCATAAATCACATGTAAATAGAACATATAACATAACTAAGCAATGTATCAATAATATAATGAAAAGTAAAACATCAATATCCTCGAAACCAACTGAAATGACCAATGCAAACATGAAAAGTCCTAAAAGAGTCTAGAAACTGAAACAGAAAGGAATACTAAGGGTTGGATATTACATCATCCTCCCCTAAAACTAGGCTTACTCTTGGAAGCCAATAACTAATCTAGTAAATAATTAAAAAGGTTTGCAATGTAGTGATACATGCCCTATTAGTTAGGATCAAACAAGAAGGCACACCCAATCCATAAACATCAAAAGAATATACCAATAAAAAAAATCATTCATTTACACTTCAAAAAAGAACTAATGGAAGTCAACTTAACTATCCTTTCTTTAAGATATGCATAACGAATCACAAATATTAATATACCTCAGATTTAACCATAAACTGAAAATCACCTTGATCATTTATTCATTATCTAATATTTATTAAATAAGTCTATATCTTCAATGCTTTAAAAAAATCATGAAATATATACAAACTAACGCTTAATTGTAGGACACACCTAATCATGTTTATTTCAAATAAAAATTTGAACAGTTCATGAAACCAAGTACTTAATGTAGCAGTCATGCAAACATATAAATTTGGTAATGCATTTCATTTCCACATACAATTACAGTGAAATTTCTTTCATGTCCTCCCTTATACATACAATCAAGGGTCCACAATGAACATGATAGAAATAGACTTATCACAAAACATGGTCAACAACACCAAACATTCAGAATAGCCACCATGAAATTCAAAGAAAAACCCAAGTGGAAGAACTTCCAAAGTTTAATATTAAATCATAAAAGTATACAATTCCAATAATAAATCAAATATGACTAATGCCACAAACTAGACAACGAAAATAAATTTGGGTGACTAATCCAGTCGTAAGAAAATTCAAAAGAAATTAATGTTGACCCACATACAACACCAAGATATCAATCAACCAAAATAAATCATCAATCTAAAACCATTTCACATAACAAGGTGACTAGGGGTAGCCAAACTCAAGGGAGTAGTCACTTCATGAAATCCAAGGTACCTCACTCTAGATGCATTATAGTATGCACCCAATCACTCAAGGTAGACAATTTGTTAAATATTTCTAACATCATATTTATGCAACTTCATTTAATTATTAATTCTACTCTGTTACTAACATTAATATTAAATCAATCCTTTGAAAAATGCTACAAATAGGTTAAAAGTTACAAGGGTTATACTATGGATGCAATGCATAATTTACTTGGGGACTTAGGTCCTTTACCCAATTGATCTATAATACTAAGGTACAATTATAAATTTGTTAATGAACTCCTCCTAATGAATGATATATATTTCAAAACTATGCACAATATTTTCAACAAACAAAAATTACTTTCTAGTTTCATAATCAATCATATTCCCTCAAAGATTATTAAAAGACTCACACAATACATTTCATATTACTCAAATAAAGTCAATTCAATAAAAGATGCAAGTCTAATAATGCACAATCAAGATCATCACACCCATAGGGCTAAGAAAATAGGTTACTCAAGAGAATTTGCAAGTTACTCAAAGAGAAGTAAATCACGCAACAAGGATTTTTTCAAACTAGGACTCAATCACCACAGCATATCACATACCAAATATAACAACTATCATTCTATAACAAACAAGGTAGTCTAGTGACCATCACCAAGTCCTCATACACACAAACCACACAAGGCCAAAAGAAGCAAGCCATCTACTCACTGCCAAAAATCACTACTCTAGATGATTACAAACTTCATAAACAATGACAAGACTAAAGACCCTAGATTTTCAATCACAAATCCTAGCACAATTTGAACCTTAGTAGGTTTTCACCTATAACAACCAAGACTAAACATCACTCCCAAATCAAGTGGGAAGAACCACATACATGAAAGAGATCATGAACAATGACTCTAAAGATACAAGGAGACGTCTACTAACATGCACTAATAACCACCTAATGGGCATACAATTTTCCCAGAGCTCCCAGTGTAACAACATGAGCTCTAATACCTAGTGTAATGCACCACCAGGGAACCTAGGAGAACTAACCTAAACATGCAACTAAGATAACAGGATAATTTTTTTTAAATGTTTACAAATAATAATTTGATAATAACACAGAAGCAACACAATGAGACAAATGACATATACATAAATACAACTCAACAAAGGTTACAAATCTCGAGGGTTCCTTGATGTAGAATTACTTAAACAAACTAATCTATGAAGAATAACTATAAAGAAATAATCATAAAAGATATATCAACTGACTCCAATATACATCTCATTTAATAAGACCACATATATAACTGATACCCAAGGTATACAAAATAATTAGCATCCACTGCACAAGTTGTAGGGTATACAATAATACATAACAATACAATACATCCTCTGAAAGGATGTCAACCCATATACAGATATGGTAAAAATATACAACTCACGAAACTAAACAAGTCTCTAGAAGAATCATAAGGTAGAACTACAACAAGGATCATCCAAGAATGAAGAAAAATGTTAGATCTTAATGGTAATAAGAATCACTACCACCTGATCTCGTGGAACCAAAGGTCCACTCTCACTGTGCTGAGGAGATAACATCAGGCCCACTCACACGGGTATACAACAAGAAGGAAACAACCAAGGTATACAAGACATCATACATAAAAGCATAGGAAGACCCTAGAAGCTTTCTGAAACACAATAAAGAAATCTACATAATACCAGAGGCAAATGACACACGTAGGATAGCCTAAGTTGTATATAGGAAGGTGTCATCATATACGTATAACCCTTAAGTTTTGTCCTGGTAGTCTCTCTGGACCCCGGCACTCAAGTAACCATACATGATATCGGTGACCTCTCAAACGGATGAAGTCACTAACTATGACAGACACACACCCCTCAAGGTGGAAAGCATCGTCTCATCCTCCATCTTAGCCTATAATAGTGCTCAAGCATGGGTGAGGAACATATTTTATTAGTTCATTTTAAAACCCCAATTAATCATTATGTTATTACTTGTTAAGATTACTTACAACAAGTGATCTTGGTAGCCGTTTGCGGGCCCCGATGCTTATTGCAAGCCACCCCCTACTACATAGCCAGATAACCTGCCCTAATGCTCCAACCAAAATAAAGTAAAACCAAGACCATAAAGACTTCTCATAAATCATAAATTAAGATAATCACCAAGGAAAATGTTGGAGCATAACAAATAACATATCATCTTATACAAGGATCCAAACTATCCATCCCATATTAGATATCTCAACAGAACAATAAAAATTCTTGTATCACATCACATGATCAATGATCATCAAAAAATCACTAGAATCTATCTCCATGCATGAAGTAACTTAATCCACAAGATAAGCATTCAGAATACAAAACCACCATAATAGTAGAAACAAGGTGACCAAGATAATTAGCACTCAACAAAAAAGTGGTCGTCACCTTTTCGTGGTTAAAATAACATAATGATGAGAGACTCAAAGAATACACAACATAAGAAACAAATGTAACACAACCATACAAGAACCAATCAAAAAATGAAAATGGTTATAAATTCCCACAATATAAACCCAAGGTGCACAAAATAAATCCATAAAATAAATCAAGTCTTAGAAGACAAAATCCCTCCTAGGACATCACTCTACCCGAAGTGGAAAAAATATGCAAGTACACAAAACACAAAAATAAAGAACCCACATAATTTATTTATTTATTTATTTTTAAATAGAATTTCTGAAAATGGAATACCCACTGCATGCGAATTTAAAAAAAGTTTTTTTTTTTGTTGGAAAATATAATTTCTAAAAATAGAATACACCTTCATGCGACTTCAAAAAAGTTTTTTTTTATTGAAAATAAAATTTCTAAAAATAGAATACCACTCCATGCGAATTCAAAAAAACAATTAAATAGAATTTCTAAAAAGATTTTTTTTATTATTTTTTATTTTTTATTTTTTAAATAAAATATTATTGCATGCAAATTATAACAAGAATAATTATTTTAATATAAATAGATACTTCTTAAATAACATGCAAATAAGTATATCTTATAAAGAGTTGTTCTTTAAAAAACCTTATTTAATTACTTTTCATTATAAAAGAGAGAACATGCATTTATCCTCATTTTATATTTTACTATGCAATTATAGATCTAAATGCAATAATATTAAATTACTTAAATAATAAAGCATGCAATTTATCTTTCTTTTTCATATATTTCCATGCATATCTAGATCTGGGTTAGGATAGGAACCTGGCAAAGGTATGATTATCATCTACAATTGAAGGGTTTTTACAAATCTGAACGCTAATATCCAATTTGGCAACAATAACAAATTTGTCACAAAGGAAGACATCTTTCATAGATCTGAAACTCTAATGACAGTTTTGAAAACTAAATCATTCCAAATGAAAACCCTGATTCCCATATTACAACCAAAGAAATTAAATGAACCCCTTAAGCCCAAAACACGGATCTGACATACAATCATGAAGAAAAAAACACACAAAATCTCCATTAACCTATTCTTCAAATTTGAAGCAAAATAAATACATAATATCAAACAAGGAAGATTCAAACACAGGATCTCAGCAATCCATATGCATAAAAGACAAGGAACTAGAAAGCTGAAATTAACAAGATCAAGATCCTACCTTAGTAACTAATGAGTAGATCCACTTCAAATCCAAAGAAATCAAGAATTCAAAATACTCCTAAGCTTTCAACTAAACTCCCATCACCTGAGTTCTCATTTTCCCTGATTGAAAAACCTTCAAAATGGCTGTCAATTCAAAGATATAGAAAACCAAGCAATTAGGTTTCCAAAAAGTGAAACCCTAATATAATATTAATTATTTAATTAAAAATTAAAAGAAATTCTTTATTTTTACTTTTCGCATAAAGCAATGCACAACTCAACTTTATAATACAAAAACAAAGTCATAATTGAAAATGCATGAAAATGTTTCAATTTAAATAAATCAATTTAATCATGCAACTTAAAGTAATACTCAATAATTCAACTTGCACAATTAATTACAATATTTAAATTTAATATTTATTAAATCTCAATTATCAAATTAAGACTTAATGATTAAATTAATTAATGAAATATAGGCATTTAATTAATATTTAATTATTAAATAGCCATATATTTAATATATCAATGTTTTAAACTTATCAAAGGTGCAATTATTAGCATTAATATTTAGCATAAATAATCATTAAAGAAAACAAGCCAAAAGCACCATTGATCCAACTGAAAGCCATCTAAACAGAAAAACTAACTGAAAGAGAGAAACAACTGAAACCGAAACACAAGCACGCACAGAAAGGCTCACGAATCCACGTCTCTTGACATATTTAGATAGGATAGTAAGTTAAATTCTTGTCTATTTCCAGGACAAAATAAGGGTTTAGGGTCTAGGGATTTAGGCCTGAACATTATCTCCCCTCTCTTACCATTGAGATATTACGATAGGGCATGCTCACTCCTGCCAATTCAGGGAAGACGTAGCCCGTTGCCTACAAACCTGTCATCACAAAGATGAACATATGCATACATATAATATAATAGACAATGGTTGAGATCATTTTATCATGTGGGTCTCACTGAAGTAAGTAACTACGTCTCTATTGTTAGAAACACTAAGAGGGGGGATGAATCAAGTGTTTGTCTATTTATTATACTTCAGCAACTTAAACATAAATCAAACATACATCCAATGAAGCTCAATACAAGAACACATAACACATGATATGTTTACAGGGAAACCTTGATCAAAGTAAAACCCCAGTGGGAATTAGTACCCACAAATATTGTACTAGTATAATGTACCTATTAAAGTTCATTTGCCCTGTTAGGAGCAGTCTTTACAATCCAAGTACAATGACCCTGTTAGGAGTCTATACCCCATTAAGAGTCTTTAAAAAACCTTTTTAAAGGTATATGGCTCACTGCTAGAGCTCACTGCTCAATAGGATGAAGGCTAGAATCTTCTGATAGTTGATATACACTATATCAAAAGTGAACTGTTGTGATGACACTAATGTCTGATCAGTTTCGTGTATGCGCCAATGCTCTTACTCTCTTAAAGAGATTTATCTCATGCTAACTTCATTATACTTCTCTTCTATATCTCTCTCATACCTTTTTTATTGACACTTGTAACATAACTTTACATTACATACTTATATGTTCATGCCCGAGTAGACGCGACCCAAAACAAGACTTATAGTCAGCCTTAAAACATAATACACAATGCTTCCAAACTAATTGGCTTAAGCATGTTTACAAAATTACTAATTACATTATTACAAACATATAATCAAAGGTGCTTGGCCTTTACACAACAAAATAATATACGCTAATCCAAAAACTTAAGTCGGCTCCATGCTTTATTTCCTTGACTGCTGGTGCACTGATCTATTTGTAACTTCTCTGTACTATCATTCTGTACCATGTGTTTCTGGACTTAGCATGTAAACATTTCATACAATATATATCTAAACACACATACTCTGATTTGATCTCTCACATGTGCGCTAATGTGCTGATCGTTGTATATCTCTGTCTGCCCTGTATTCCATACTTACTCATTTATCTTCTAAGTTATCTTTGATAGAAACTTAATATGACTTTGTTTCCATGATGAAAACACAAAATAATTCATACATCCTTAGGAAGTCAACTTTCCAACAATCTCCCCCTTTTTCATTTATGGCAACAAAGGAATGTGGCCAAGTTTCTCAAAATGACTTAATCACAAAAAAAACTGGCTATCATAGCATCTTATAATATATACATATATTTCTCCCCATATATAAAAATTCTCTATTACTCCCCCTTTGACATTGATGACAAAGGTGTACAAAACTTGTAAGTCTTTTGGATACTTACTCCATGTAAACATCTGGGTACACAATCTGAAGAGATTGGATCTCTTTCTGCCAAAATACCTTCATTGCATCAACTATCTGAAGATGCGCACATAAGGAATATGTCAGCTTCTCCATTTTCATCAAATCCATGCAAGGACCTTGATCATATGTCACAATGGTGGCATCAATCTATTTGATGTTCTCATTCAGAACTGCTAGAGAGGGCGCAAGTGCATTTCTCAACTGAGTTTGTCTGACTCTTATTTTACTGATCTCCAAGTTAGCCTTTTCAATCTTGTCCAACTGACCTTGATAGACATTGTTACAGATGTTCATGTCTTGCATGGATGTCTCAACTAATTTTCTAATACTTTCCATCATTATATAGATGCTTGTTCTATCTTCTTGATATGCTCAGAGGTGAACTTTACTCTGTCCATACAGTTTGCTATGACATTCTTACCTTTAGCTGCCAACTCTTTCAATATAGATTGCCCAATGTTTAGAGATTTTAGGTCTAAGGTAAATTCCTTACCAATTCATCAATCTCTCATTTTTATACTCATATTCTGCAATTCTAGTAGCAAAGTCTACTAGATCTATAAATTGTGCATTGAAGCTTGTTGGAATGTTGTCGATATCTTCAACTGATTGAATCTTGGCTACTTTCTTGTTTACAGGTACTAAATCATTCAGAATGTTAACTGAATCCAAGAAAAGAGTGTTCCTCATAACCTATTTTTTATTGGCTTTTTCCATAGCTAGAACGCTGATCTTTATTAAGTCCTCTTCTCCCCATGCATCTAGACTTGCTGAGTCAAGAGTTAACCTTGTCAACAATGAAGTAGATGGTAAAGTGGATGGAGTGAATATAGTATTTTGACTGGTATCCATGAATTCACTCTTTATTGGTATCTCCTTGACTAGTTTCTCATCATCTTGAGTGTATTTCTCTTTATTCAAGTCTATTGGATCATTGGAGGGAACTTCATCTCGTTGTACAAATGTATCATCAGTGCACATCTCTTCAATACTTACAAATGATTTATCAACTTTGTCCATGTCATTGTCATATGCTATCATGGATATCTTGATGTTATCAACCATTATAGTATCTTCTGAGTCTTTTTCTATATCAATAGTTATTGACACTGAGGGCGCTGAAACCTGTGGACCTATCATAGGTGCATTTTGAATCACTAGTTCTGTAACCTGTTTGGGAGGAGCTGGAGTTACCTTTGTTGTAGGCATCATTGATGGATACATGTGTCTATCCATAAACACTTTTGCAAATACCTTTTTAGTTTCTTTTCCTATCTGCTCATACTCCTTGTTCATAATATGAAGATTCCTTGTCTTGGTTCTGAGATGAGGCTTCACCAAATCTAATAGAATTTCCTTCTCATCATGTGAGAATATAGGGAGAAGATTATCCAATTTTTCTTCTCTTATCCTCATATCTTCCTCAATTGCATGTCTCTTCATTATTTCCAGTAAGTTCCATAACTTATTAGGTATCACTGTTTTGAGTTCAAGAACTGACTTCTTAAACTTAATCATGTGAGAGATGATCATAGAATGTATCTCAGTTTTATCTATCTCTTGATACTTGTCATAAACCTTAGCAAGTGTGTCTAGTCTTCCTTCATTAACAATCCTGTTCTTCAAGACATTTAGACTAGGTCTGAATCCTACCTCAGGAGGAGCTTGAGTGTTCCTTGCTATGCTCCATGTGTTCCTTGAGGATGGGTGATTTGTGGGTTCTTTCTTCTTTCCTCCAGACTTCTTTCTTGGTATAGAAGGTGGAGATGATTCTAGGTCAATGGTGGTAGAGGGCACAAAGGTGCTATCTACTTTCTTCTTCTTCTTCTATATGTCATCAGTCTTCTCAAGTTCTTTGGCTATCTTGGCTTCTCTAGCTTTGTCAAGATCTTCTTGAGTGACACCATGAGCTCTTAGAATGCTAGATGTAATCTTAGATGCCTTTCTTTTGTTATCAGCACTATATAATACAGAATCAACTGCATTAGTCTTCTCTCTGTAAGTGCCCCATATGGGCTCATTTGGATCTTTGGGTGCAGATAAAAGGACCTATGCATATCCTTCCAATACATGTTCCTCCACTTCATACCCAAGTGGATGAATCCATTTAGTTTTAGGCTCAACTGCCTCCATGCAAGTGCAGTCAGTCTCTACCATGAAGCATATGGTTTCCTTATACTTTTCAACAATTTTCTCAGGTATCCTGAACCTCTTCTGCATCTTGATTCTAAATGTTTTGATGTCCATGTCCATAGCATCCTTTGCACTACTCTCTAATGTGGCTTTTAGTGAAATTTGAGACATATTGGGTTTGCTTTTGTCTAGGTAAAGATTGGCAACCTTACCAACAATATGGAAGTATAGATAGATGATCAAGGACCTAGACCTGAATGTCTTGTTCTTGTCATGCTTGATAACTTGAATGTTGTCAATTAATTAAGCGTGCAATATCTCACATAGATTGTACTGAGTGTTATCCTTTACCATTTTGATAGCTGCTAGAACAGTTGTTGTAGAGACACTATTCAATCTACTTGCTTGCTGGAACTTGTAACCATGGATCATAATTAGAAGCTTTATGTCTTCTTCCTTGATAGGATCAACTATCATACCATGCCTGTCACTTCTAGATAGGCATGCTTTCTCAACCTGTTTCTTGACATCCTTGCCAGTAGGAAGAACTGGTCCAGTCTTAGGAAGTCTAGTTAATTCATGAATAAGGTTTATAGTAATACGAACAAGAACTTCACCAATCTAGTAGAGGTCATCATGAATCCTTCTCAACAATATTTTAACCCATTCTAGTTTATAGAATTCGTACACATTCAAAAACTTGAAGATAGGGTTGTCTGTGAGGTGCACGTATTCATCCTTGAATGAATAGTCTGGTTTCATCATCGAAGCCATGAGAGTGGCTATAGTATTATCTCTGATTGTTTCCTTTTTACAATAAATGTATGCGCAGATGTCTTCTACGTGAACGACACCTAACAGAGTTTTGGAGAAAGCTCCTTCCAAATCATCTAGTATGGATTTAAATAGATTCCTCTTAAATAGAAATCCCTTCCTCTCAGCAATGTCAAATACAATTGGAGTTGCCATACTTGATGATTGATTAAATAGGGTTTCATGAAAATTTGAAATGGCATGACTGCTAGGGTTTTGTTCCAACTTCTTAACTATACTTATTAACCACCAAATCTATTGTTTTTCCATGCTTTGATGCTTAGTGCTCTTGTACTCTCTGAATTCTATAAATGTGAAGAAGATCGAACACTTACATATTTTTATAAAAGTTACTGCATTTAATCTTCGTAACCGTACGCAATTTTCACAGAGAGTTTCAAACTTTGTTCTGAATGCATTATAGATAGTGCATGTATGCCTACTACTATATCATGTGATCATAAGCATGAATCCATAGGTGCATACTTGAAGGTGAGTATACCAGTCACGCAGGGGTTCCGAGCTAGAATAGCTCCCCCTAAGACCAAGAAGGTCTATTCAACCAGAAGTAGAGGATGTGTCCACTGTGAATGCATCAACCACTTTGTTCTCTACATTTTCCTTCTTTACTTCAACCCAAATTTTGCTTGAATCTTATTTTTCTTGAACAAACTTGACTTCTCCTTCTTCTTCAAATAGTGATTTCTTAGGATCCTCTTATTTTTGAGTTCTGGATCTATAGAACCTTGAGATGTGTCCAGCCTTTCCACATGTATGACAAATGATAGGAGGTCTGATGTTTTTGTTCATCATGCTGCACTTATTTGTTGTGTGTCCATTGTAATTACATATCTGACATGTAATGTTCTACAAATTCCTTTGATGCTGATTTCTCTGATTGTGATGTGACTGATTTCTTTGATTTGTTCTGCAATGTATATCCCTGTGACCAAACTTATTATAGGAGAACAATAACCATTGAAAGGTCTTACCTCTTTGCAATCTCTTTCCAAATGACCATGTTTATTACACGCATAACAAGTTATGTTAACTTGCTTGATTTCTCCTTTAGGTGGATATATTTTATTCTTTGGAACATTTTTAGCTTCTGAAGATGCTTCATGTGCTTTCTTACTTTCTTTTATTTCAACTTGTGCTACACTGAATCCAAGACTAGTAGTGTCACCTTTTTGCTTTTGTGCATTGAGCTAAGATTGAAGTGAATCAGAAATTGAGTGGAGTTTATCAATCTTATCCTTTGCTTCTATTAATTTAGATTCCATCTTTTCTTTATGTTCTCTAATTCCAAGACTTTCATGTTTCCTTGCAAAAGTTCATCTTCTAGTTTTTTGCTTTCTTTGATCTTTTCTTCAATAGAAATTTGACTGTCAGTTAGCTATCCATCTAGATTTTCAATTTTATCTTTTAGAGACATGTTTTTTTCATTCAGCTTTTTGACCATTTTCCCTAAATCACTTGTTGAACAATCTTTCAAATCTTTCCTCAATTTCTTGATAAGCATTTGTGAGCCATCAACTTTTAGTCTAAGTTCTTCATTTTCTTTTTCAGATCTGTCAAGATCTTCAAGAGCTTCTTCAAGATTATTTTTCAAATGTTTTGCTTCTGCTAAGTCCATGATCTCCTCAAGTGGTTAAACTTTCTTTCAGGGGACCAAAGCTCTGATACTAATTGTTAGAAACACTAAGAGGGGGGCTGAATCAGTGTTTGTCTATTTATTATACTTTAGCAACTTAAAGAAAAATCAAACATACATCCAATAAAGCTCAATACAAGAACACATAACACATGAAATTTTTATAGGGAAACCTTGATTAGAGGAAAACCCCGGTGGGAATTAGCACCTACAAATATTGTACTAGTATAATGAACCTGTTAAAGTTTCTTTTCCCTGTTAGGAGCAGTCTTTACAATCCAAGTACAATGACCCTATTAGGATTCTAGACCCTATTAGGAGTCTTTACAAAACCCTATTAAAGTTATATGGATCACTTCCAGATCTTACTACTCAATAGGATGAAGGCTACAACCTTCTGATAGTTGATCTACACTATATCAAAAGTGAACTCCTGTGATGACACCGATGTCTGGTCAGTTATGTGTATGCACCAATGTTCTTACTCTCTTAAAGAGATTTATCTCATGTTGACTTCATTATACTACTCTTCTATATCTCTCTCATACCTTTTTCATTGACACTTGCAACACAGCTTTACATTACATACTTATATGTTCATGCCCGAATAGACGCGACCCAAAACAAGACTTATGGTCGGCCTTAAAACATAATACACAATGCTTCCAAACTAATTGTCTTAAGCATGTTTACAACATTACTAATTACATTATATTACAAACATATAATCAAAGGCACTTGGCCTTTAGATAACAAAATAATATACATTGATCTGAAAACCTAAGTCGGCTACATGCTCTATTTCCTAGACTGTTGGTGCACTGATCTATCTGTAACTTCTCTGTACTATCATTCTGTACCATGCGTGTCTAGACTTATCATGTAAACATGTAATAGAACATATATCTAAACACACATACTTTAATTCGATCTCTCACACGTCCGATGATGTGCTGGTCGTTGTATATCTCTATCTACCCTGTATTCCATACTTAGTCATTTATCTTCTAAGTTATCTTTGACAAATACTTAATATGGTTTTGTTGCCATGATGAAAACACAAAAAAGGTCATGCATCCTTAGGAATTCAACTTTCCAACATCTATCTCATACCATACCAAACAAACCAAACAACAATGTAAAACATACAAATGATCCATGTGCATACGTATATAGGGTCAGTATTGTTAGAAAACCATAATAAAAAAGACATCATAACATATACATAACCATTCTGAAATAGCCATAAATCACATGTAAATAGAAGATATAACATAACTAAGCAATGGATCAATAATATAATGAAAAATAAAACATGAATATCCTCAAAACCAACTGAAATAACCAATGCAAACATGAAAAGGCCTTAAAAAGTATGGAAACTAAAATAGAAAGGCGGAATAAGGGGTGGATATTACATCCTCCTCCCCTAAAACTAGGCTTACTCCTAGAAGCCAATAAATAATCTAGTAAAGATTTAAAAATGTTTGCACTGTAGTGATACATCCCCTATTAGTCAGGATCAAACATGAAGGCACACCCAACCCATAAACACCAAAATAATATACCAATCACAAAAATCACTCATTTACACTTCAAAAAGGAACTAATGGAAGTCAACTTAACTATCCTTTCTTTAAAATATGCATAACAAATCACGAAGAGTAATATAACTCAGATTCAAGCATAAACCTAAAATTACCTTGATAATTTATTTATCATCTAATATTTCTTAAATAAGTCTATATCTTCAATGCTTTAAAAAAATCATGAAATACATACATACTAAATCTTAATTGTAGGAGACACATAATCATGTTTATATCGAATAAAAATTTGAACAGTTTATGCAACCTTACTTAATGTAGCACTCACACAAACATATAAATTACATAACGCATTTCGCTTCCACATACAAATACAGTGCAATATTTGTGGTGTCCTCCCTTATACATACTATCAAGGGTCCACAATGAACATGATAGAAATAGTACTTATCACAAAACATGGTCAACAGCACTATATATTTAGAATAGGCACCATAAAATTCAAATAAAAATCCAAGTGGAAGAACTTCCAAAGTTTAACATTAAATCATAAAAGTATATAATTCCAACAATAAATCAAATATGACTAATGCCACAAACTAGACAATGAAAAGATATTTGGGTGACTAATCTATTCATAAGAAAATTCAAAATAAATTAATGTTGACCAAAATACAACACAACAAGATATCAATTAACCAAAATAAATCATCAATCTAAAATAATTTCACATAACAAGGTAACTAGGGGTAGCCACACTCAAGGGAGTATTCACTTCACGACATCCAAGGTACCTCACTCTATATGTGTTAGAGTATGCACCCAATCACTCAACGTAGACAATTTGTTATATTTCTATCATCTTTATGCAACTTCATGCAATTATGAATTCTACTCTGTTACTAACATTAATATTAAATCAATCTTTGCAAAATGCTACAAATAGGTTAAAAGTTACAAGGGTTCCACTATGGATGCAATGCATAATTTACTTGGGGACTTAGGTCCTTTACCCAATTGATCTATAATAATAAGGTACAATTCTAAATTTGTTAATGTTCTCCTCCTAATGAATGATATATATTTCCAAACTATGCACAATATTTTCAACAAACAAGAATTACTTTCCAATTTCATAATCAATCATATCCCCTTAAATCTGATTACAACACTCACACAATACAATTCATATTACTCAAATAAAGTCAATTCAATACAACATGCAAATCCAATAATGCACAATCAAGATCATCACACCCATAGGGCTAAGAAAATAGGTTACTCAAGAGAAATCACAAGTTATTCAAAGAGAAGGAAACCACGCAACAATGAGTTTTTCAAACTAGGACTCAATCACCATAGCATATCACATACAACATATCACAACTGTCATGCTGTAATAGACAAGGAAGTCTAGTGACCATCACCAAGTCCTCATGCACACAAACCACACAAGGCCAAAAGAAGAAAACCATTTGCTCACTATCAAAAAGCACTCCTCTAGATGATTACAAACTTTAGAAGCAATGACAAGACTAAAGACCCTAGAGTTTCAATCACAGGTCCTAGCACAATTTTAGCCTCAGTAGCTATTCACCTATAACAACCAAGACTAAACATCACTCCCAAATCAAGTGGGAAGAACAACATACATGAAAGAGATCACGAATAATGACTCTAAAGATACAAGGAGACGTGTGCTAACATGTACTACTAACCACCTAATGGGCATACAATTTTCCTAGAGCTCCCAATCTCGCAACATGGGCTCTGATACCAAGTGTATTGGCTCACTAGGGAACCCAAGAGAACTAACCTAAACATGCAACTAAGTTAATAGGATAGTGTTTTTTAAATGTTTACAAACAATAATGATAACAACGCGAAATTAACACAATGGGACAAATGGCATATACATAAATACAACTCAACAAAGGTTACAAATCTCAAAAGTTCCTTGACGTAGAATTACTTAAGAAAAGTAATCTATGAAGAACAACTATAAAGAACTAATCATAAAATATATATCAACTGAATCCAACATACATCTCATATAATAAGACCATATATACAATTGATACCCAAGGTAAACAAAAGAATAAGCATTCACTGCACAAGTCAAAGGGTATACAATAATACATAACAATACAATACATCCTTTGAAAGGATGTCAACCCATATACAGATATGGTACAAATATACAACTCACAAAACTGAACAAGTCTCTAGAAGAATCAGAAGGTGGAACTACAACAAGGATCATCCAAGCATGAAGAAGAATGTTGAATCTCAATGGTAATAAGAATCACTACCACCCGACCTCATAGTTTAACCAAAGGTCCACTCTCACCATGCTGAGGGGATAATATCAAGCCCACTTACATAGGTATATACAACAAGAAGGAAACAACCAAGGTATACAAGACATCATACATAAAAGCATAGGAAGATGCTAGAAGCTTTTTGAAACATAATAAAGAAATCTACACAATACCAGAGGCAACCAACACATGTAGGATAACCTAAGCTATATCTAGGAAAGTGTCATCATATACGTCTAACCCTTAAGTTTCATCCCGGTAGTCTCTCTGGACCCTAGCACTCAAGTGACCATACATGGTATCAATGACCTCTCAAACAGATGAAGTCACTAACTATGTTAGACACACACCCCTCAAGGCGGAAAGCATAATCTCATCCTCCATCTTAGCCTATAATAGTTCTCAAGTATGGGTGAGGAACATATCTTATTAGTTCATTTTAAAACCTCAATTAATCATTATGTTATCACTTGTTAAGATTACTTACAATAAGTGATCCTGGTAGCCACTTGCAGGCCCCAGCACTTATTGCAAGCCACCCCTACTACACAGCTTGATATCCTACCCTACTACTCCAACCAAAAGAAAGTAAAACCAAAACCATAAAGACTTCCCATAAATCATAAATTAAGATAATCACCAAGGAAAATGTTGGAGCATAATAAATAACATATCATCCTATACAAGGATCCAAATTGTCCATCCCATACTAGACATCTCAACTAAACAACACAAATTTTCATATCACATCACAAGATCAAGGATCATCAAAACCACACAAGAATCTATCTCCATGCATGAAGTAACTTAATCCACAAGATAAGCATTCAAAAAATAGAACCACCATAATAGTAGAAACAAGGTGACCAAGATAATTATGACTTAACACAAAAGTGTCATCACCTTTTCCTGGTTAAAATAGCATAACGATCAGAGACTTAGAGAGCACACAACATAAGCAACAGATGTAACACAACCATACAAGAACCAATCAAGACATGAAAATGGTTATAAATTCCCATAATATAAACCCAAGGTGCACAAAAATAAATCCATAAAATAAATCAAGTCTTAGAAGACCAAATCCCTTCTAGGGCATCACTCTACCTGAAGTGGAAAAAATATGCAAGTACACAAAACACAACAATAAAGCACCCACATAATTTTATTTTATTTTTTTTAAAATAGAATTTCTGAAAATAGAATAGCCACTGCATGCAAATTCAAAAAAGAATTAAATTAAATTAAATATAATTTCTATAAAATAGAATACCACTTCATGCGAATTAAAAAAAAAATTGAAAATAAAATTTCTAAAAATAGAATACCACTCCATGCGAATTCAATTTTTTTTTTTTTAAATAGAATTTCTTAAAAGAATTTTTTTTTCCCCCAGCCCTTTTTTTGTGAATTTTGTACTTTAATATTTCTATTAATAGTGAAGGCCTCTATTCATCAAAAAAAAGATTTTTTTTTAAATTATTTTTTTATTTTTTAAATAGAATACTATTGCATGTAAATTTGAACAAGAATAATTGTTTTAATACAAATAAATAAATCCTTCTTAAATAACATGCAAATTAATATATCCTATAAATACTTATTCTTTAAAAAATCTTATTTAATTAATTTTCATAATAAAAGAGAGAACATGCATTTATCCTCATTTTACATTTTACTATGCAATTATAGATCTACATGCAATAATATTAAATTACTTAAATAATAAAGCATGCAATTTATCTCTCTTTTTCATATATTTCTATGCATATCTAGATCTGGGGTTAGGACAAGAACCTGGCAAAGGTATGATTCTCATTTACAGGTGAAGGGTTTTTACATATCTGAAAGCTAATATCTAATTTGACAACAATATCAAATTTCTCACAAAGGAAGACATCTTTCACAGATCTGAAACTCTAATGATAGCTTTGAAAATTAAAACATTCCAAATGAAAACCCTGATGTCCATATTACAACCAAAGCAATTAAATGAACCCCTTAAGCCTAAAACACAGATCTAACATACAATCATGAAGGAAAAACCACACAAAGCTCCAATAACCTATTCTTCAAATTTGAAGCAATATAAACACAATATCAAACAAGGAAGATTCAAACACAGGATCTCAGTAATCCAGGTGCATAGAAGACAGGGATCTGGAAAGCTGAAATTAACAAGATAAAGATCCTACCTTAGTAATTGATGAGAAGATCAAATTCAAATCCAAAGCAATCAAGAATCCAAAATACTCCTAAGCTTTCAACAAATCTCTCATCGCTTGAATTCTCCTTCTCCCTGATTGAACAACCTTCAAAATGGCTTTCAATTCAAAGATATAGAAAACTAGGCAATTAGGTTTTCAAAAAGTGAAACCCTAATGGAATATTAATTATTTAATTAAAAATTAAAAGAAATACTTTATTTTTAATTTTTACTTAAATCAATGCACAACTCAACTTTATAATATAAAAATAAAGTCATAATTAAAAATGCATGAGAATATTTCAATTTAAATAAATCAATTTAATTATGCAACTTAAAGTAATACTCAATAATTCAACTTGTAATATTAATTACAATATTTGGATTTAATATTTATTAAATTAAGACTTAACGATAAAATTAATTAATTAAATATAGGCATTTAATTAATATTTAATTATTAAATAGCCATATATTTAATATATCATTGTTTTAACCTTATCAAAGGTACAATTATTAACATTAATATCTACCATAAATAATCATTAAATAAAAAAATCCAAAAGCACCATTAATCCAGCTGACAACCATCTAAACATAAAAACTAACTGAAACAAAGAAACAACTGAAACATAAACACAAGCACACACAGAAAGGCTCACGAATCCACATCACTTAACGGATTTAGATAGGACAGTCAATCAGATTCTTGTCTATTTATAAGACAAAATGAGGGTTTAGGATAGGGATTTAGGCCTGAATATTATCTCCCATCTTTTACCATTGAGATATTATGATAGGGCACGCTCACTCCTGCCAATTCAGGGAAGACGTAGCCGAGTACCTACAAACCTATAATCAAAAAGATGAACATATGCATACATATAATATAACAGAAAATGGTTGAGATCATTTTATCGTGTGGATCTCGCCGAAGAAAGTAACTACAACTCTGTCTCATACCATACCAAACAACAATGTGAAACATACAAATGATCCATGTATATACAGATATAGGGTCAGTATTATTAGAAAACCATAATCAAAAAGACATCATAACATATACACAACCATTCTGAAATAGTCATAAATCACATGTAAATAGAATATATAACATAATTAAGAAATTGATCAATAATATAATGAAAAGTAAAACATGAATATCCTTGAAACCAACTGAAATAACCAATACAAATATGAAAAGGCCTAAAAGAGTCCAGAAATTGAAACCAAAAGGAAGACTAAGGGGTGGATATTACATGACCGTAGGAGTACTAGTATTAAAGGTATGGGCATGGGAGCACCTTCCCATCAGCAAGTCAATTATAGATGACCCTCGATGGGATGGTTATCCTTTCATTTATAGATACTTAGGTTTTATTATATAATCCCACTTGGAGAAGACTTATTAGATCAACGATCTCAGCGTAGTGACCTAGATATCATATCAAGATACAGAGGTCTGGGGAGATTGGAGGTCTCATAGGTGACACCTATTTGTTTCACATCCATTGATTGGTAGGACCTACTCCATTATTGAGCATTATTTTGTCTCCTAGATATTGAGGCAGTATGGATGGTCTTAAAGCATATCGCAAGAGTTTACTGCATATGCTCATTTTGTTCATGAGTGATAGGGACGGGATCCTAGGTTATCTCCCTTTCTTTCATTATAGGAGATCACATAGTTGCGGTGGGAAGCTTGGGATTACTTTAAGATTTGGTAGATGCAAGGGTCATGCCAGAGTATAGGGATTACTTTTCCCAGCATACATTCCCTAGGTTTACTAATTCGGTTGAGAGAGTATCATAGATCAATGAGGAGGATGTCCATCCATGAGATCAGAGAGCTGCAAGCATAGGAAAGAGGGCCCTAATATCGAGGAGAGATAGGGAGATCTTATTTCTAGCTCAAGCAGGACACCACCAATGGGAGAGCAGTGCCAACGCGGGGAGGGTGGGACCTTAGGTGGAGTTGGGAGATGAGGTACGCACCACAGGGTTTAGATTTTTAATGATGCAGCCCAGCAGGTCCAGCATGATATGATTTGTACTCTGACAGGGTGATTCCAAGAGCTATAGACATAGCTAGTAGTGTCATAGGCACTGTTATTCAAGCGAGACCACACAATTTAGGATAGATACCAGTGCATTC
This sequence comes from Thuja plicata, assembly GCA_018584345.1. NCBI lineage: Eukaryota > Viridiplantae > Streptophyta > Pinopsida > Cupressales > Cupressaceae > Thuja > Thuja plicata. Next base: position 126,842 of record MU228245.1, read on the forward strand.
AAGGACTAATTATAGCCCAAGATCAAATTCTACATACTACAACTTACCAGTGGGATAGAGCTCCTTACTATTATGCTTTATATATCACAGTTGTTCCTGAGGTGAACAGGGCATCTATGTACTCATAGTTTGCTACCAAATCTAAAGGATTTATCCCTCCACCTCCTACTAGAGTTGATGCTCCAGCGCCTCCTCATCGTGATGATGGTGAGGGAGGGAATGAGTCTTGATATCCCCTTCTCTGTCATATCCCCTTTCGGATTTTGAGATACAAATATGTATACATGATTTATTTACATGATATATATATGATCAATTCATGCTTATTTAGATGTGTTTGTGATGTCTACATACCTTCTTATTGACATTCTCATGTGATATCTCTAATTAACTTAGTATCTTGTAACATATCTTCTTACATATGTTGAATATTTTTCTCAGGTATCTTGGATAGAAGTACTTTGTGAGATATATCTTGTTTATATATGCTTATTTTTTCGGTCACAAAAGAAATAAAAGCTTCCCTTGTAAAATTTTCTAAGTAGCATATATTTTGTCAAATTCATATTGAATATTGAATCTTGAACTTTGTAGTTCAAAGTTCAAGATTCAAATTACAATCCCCATGTTACTCCATGTTTACCTTTCTTTTGGTCGGCAAGTATTTTTGTGAGTAATGCATACCTTTGTCTTTGAAATATTGAATCATGAACTTTGAGCCATCCTTTCGGTAGTTCAAAGTTCAAAATTCAAAATGAACCTGCTTTCCAGCATTCTTTTCCCCATGTATTCATTTGCTCTGACATCCCCGACTTTTCTCATCTTGAATCTTGAACATCTCCTTTTTTGGTTCATAATTCAATATTCTTCGTGTGTCATGCATAAGTATCATCTTAGCTATAAGTCTTTCAAGTGATCAAAGCATTATGGTTTTTGAATCTTGAACCTTGCTTCACATAGTTCAAGGTTCAAAATTCAATGTGCAATAGATAACCAAATATCTGTGACTCGTGCCAAATCTTGCCATTTTGCCAAAAAAGATTGAAAAGATGTTAGATTGAAGGCCAGCTCAACAAAAGTACTTGTCATGCAGAATGAAGTAAACATGATTGGACATGTTCAGCGAATGGAAGCTAGAATAATCAAGTCATGGAAAGGTGTCATGATTACCAAAATGGAAACTCAAGCATATCTATTAATTTATCTCATTTCTTTCCATTTTTGTTTACTAGAAACCGCGATAGCATAATCAAAAGAAAGGTGCAACAAAGTTAATCGCACGAAAGAAAGAACAGAGCATCGGTGAGTCCCAATAAATATTCTCCATTTCTATTTCTGATTTCATCTTTAACTATTGTAAGAAACAAAATTAGACTTTTCCGTTTCTTTTATTAAGGTTACTTATTTAGTATTTCTATGTCCTATCCTAGCATGTCAGCCTCAAAGGTCAAGTTTGTAAAAGAGAACAATTTCTCTCCTATCAGTAGTTGTCTTCCCTAAATGAGGGACATAATCTTTGTAGACAAAGATTTAGAATAAACTGTTCATAGGTTAAAAAGTGCAAAAGAGGGAACCTTCACTGCAAAAATTGCAGAGAGTGGTTTTTTAGAAGAGGTCGGTTTTCCAGAGGTGACTCTGTGTCGAGAATTAGTGATGGAATGTATAAATAGATATGACAGGAGTAATAGGTGCATTCATTCTTTTTTTGGAGAAGTGTTGATATCCATTAAAAGGAAGAGAGTCATGATGGCTCTGCAAATTCCTCTAGTGGAACCTTATGGTGATTGGAGTATTAATAAATCTCAATGAGAGTATGACCAGAAATGGAAGGATTATAACAATAACATTGCTAGAGACTGGTTGATAAAATCTAACAGGGGTGGTTCTAGGTTACCTAATCCATTGAAGAAGAATCACTTGATCAGAGAAGTATGTGACATAGTTATCATGCTAAGAAGAGTGAACAGAAAACCTAATGATATCCTCTAGGAGGATTGGATGTACATTTTTGTCCAAGCCATTCTAGCTGAGGGATAGTATGTCGATTGGGCAGAAGTGATAGTGGAAAGGCTTCACGAATAATTATCTTAATCTGTAGAAGCATCAAGTTTCTTTTTCTCTTCGTACCTATTTTATGTTCTTGCTACTTGTAGAAATTGGGAGGGTTTTCCACATGAACTATGGAACGATAATATGACAATTTATGAATACTACCCACTCCTTCAAAAGAAAATAAATATAGAATATTTCTGAAGGGTTCATAACACATTCTTGTCTAAGGAAAAAACAACTGCAGAATGTCTAAAGAAGCTATGGAATTAGTCAAAAATTATGGTAGATTTTTCATCCAGTTCCCTACCTTCAGTTATCTAAGAGTGGGAGGATTCAGTGGTGAACCCTTAAAGCTCCCAAGATACTTCTTAGACAAATATGTCTTATTAGAGGTCTATAGACAGCTTCTCCAGGTTGAGGTGAAATTCAGACTTAAGAGAGGGGTAAATTCTCTTTTTCCCATTGATTTAGGGCATATTTCTTAAGAATGATGCACACCATTTCTGCCTTGGATGTAGAAATAAAGATCATAAATCTCCCTCTCTACTAGAAAATAATCTATTTTGATAGAAAACAATTTGTAGCAAATCATTTCAAAAATTATGCTGCTTTCCTGCATCAAGCAGAGCTGGAATTTTTGGCACTGTCTATGGGGCAGGAAATTTACACCTTAGCAAAAAAAAATGTTGTTAACAACATGTGTGTTAGTCTATTGTATTTTTTTGCAAACTACTAACACATGTTAACACAATACACTAACACACATGTTGTTAACATATTTTGTTTACTAAGGTGCAAACTTCCTACCCCATAGATAGTGTCGAAAATGTTTGGGCAGACTGTGTGGATAAAATTGAGGTTGAAAAGAAACTTCATTCCAGATTCACCTTGCAACATATTTCCTCATTTCAATTATCTTTCAAGACAAAAGGATTATATATTGAAGATGAAAAAAACATCTTGGAATTTGGATATGTGGAGCTGAATGATGATGCATTAGCCAGAAAGATAGACTGGAAAGAAAGGGAAGAAGAAGATGTGAATGCTCTGTCCCAAGATGTGTTTAAGAGAACACATAAATGGTTTAAAAAAATGAATCAAAAGAAGAAGCAAGAGACTTCTGGTTCATTAACCAGAAAGAGCCCAAGGATTTTAAAACTCACAGCCTCTCCCATCCATACTGATAAAATTGAAAAATTGTTTTCTGCAAGTGAATTAAACTCTAGAGCAGAAGTTCATCTAGAAGAGAAGAAACCAGTCATTAAACAATCTATGAGAGTCACAAGAACCAGAAGCAAAAGGAGCGTAAAGATGGATAATATCCCCTAAATTGTAATAGACCTAAAGGAAGAAGGTGATTTGCAACCTCAAAGGAAGTCCAAAATGAATAAGACATCGATCAGTTCACCAGGAAATGAATTTGAATGGTGAATGAGTGAACCCTAACTCTAAACCTTCAAGAATGGATTCAAATGACCTAATGTGAAAGGATCAAAGCCTAGATAGACTATGTGAGTGATTTTCATAGGATTGGTAGAATCTACCCTAGTAGATTCACTGAAGCATGAAGTCATAATTGATAGAAAGGTTCTTGGATTGAGAGGTAGTTGAAACAAGTATTCCACCCTTGGATTAGGGTTTGAGAAGAAGTGATATTGGATCTAGGAAAAGGCCTATTAGTGTGTCAAGCTGAATCTATGGAAAAAAACCTCTATCAGATTGGTATTCGAGCCAAAAAATTGGGCTTGTAAAGGTGGATGTTACAATCACAAGAATTAGTGGGTTCATAAAAAATAGTGACAAATGCATAATTATAAAAGGAGATGGAAGAGCATAAGGAGGAAAATAGACTCCTCAAAGAGGAACTAGCTTCCATCAAAGATAAGTTGGGAGCAGTAGAAACCAAAAAATAGACTGTTATAGAGAAGGTCAAAGAAGTAGAAGATTAGGGTAAAGAGTTGGCAATAGAAGACCAAGTCCCTAAACCTGACCCTATGCTACAAGAATAACCTTTCTTCAGATAATTGAAATCCATGAGTGGAAATTATCTAGAAGGGATACTACTTTTTAGTTGGAAGATGGAGACATAAAGAGCTGTGGATTGAACGAGTTAGTGAGGGTCATAGAGTCAGGGTGTCTATGTAAAGAATGAGAGGCCCTAATCTCACATGGTGGAAATTTGTACAATATGAGAGGATAAATGAAGGAAAGAATCCAATTACAAGGTTTAAGGTATGGTGGTGAAGATTAGAGAGACCTACTTTACAGATGATTATGAAAGGCAGTTGCACAAGAAAAGACAAAACCTAAAGCAAAAGTATCTTGAAGTAAGTGCTTATATAAAGGAGTTCCTCAAAAAATTTATGAGATCACATGTGATGGAAGAGGAAATCCCAAAAGTGGCTAGAGATCTAAATGGGTTGAGATGGAACATGCAAGAGGAGATTAGCCTCTTAATCCCAAAGAAAATACATAAATAATATCAACTTGCTCTCAAGGTGGAAGGGAAGCTTAAGAAGAAGCATGATTCAAATAGCAGGGGTAGAGGAAAAGGAAGAGATGGAAGAGGCTAGTGAGGATGCTTTGGAGAAAGCAATTTTGAATAAAGAAGCCAAGGAGATTCCAAGATCACTGAGCAACACGAAGAATAAAATAGTAGAAGAGGTGGTTACAACAGAGGTGGAGGCCCTCGTAATAATTCTAGAGGAAGGTCAAATGGCCAGGGAAGAGGATCTTACTTCTCTTCTATATAGTTTTATAATTGTTACCAATATGGGCATCGTGCATATAGGTGTCCTAAAAAGAGTTCAACATCCCAAGGTGGAGAGAAAAGAATTAACTATGTACAAGAAGAGTCTTCTAGTAGCAAGACAATAGAGGTATAATTGGATTTAGAGATATGGGAGAATTTTATGATCACAAGGGCACTCCGCAAAGAACCACTCCAAGAAGAGCCAAGCCAAAGGAGGTCTCTATTCAAAGTTAAGTGCAATATCTTAGGTAAGGTTTTCAAAGTTATCATTGACTCTAGTTCTACTGACAATATTATTTCTATTGAAGTAGTTGTGCAAGCTTGGGTAGAGTTCATAATAGGGAGATATAAGGACAAATATTTGTGTGATGTCTTACCCATGGATGCTTCTCATCTCTTATTGGGCAGTCCCTTGTAATCAGATAGATCTATTATTCATGATGGAGCTAAGAACTCTTACTAATTTGAGAAGGATGGGGTCACATTGAAAATTCAATCAATATTGAAAGAATAAGAAGTGAAGATAGTAGTTTCTAATGTAGTTTTAGTGGGGAGAAAAGGAATTATTGAGCACACTAGACAAAGGAGAGGGAGTTGGCTTTTCCTTAGTGTTGAAACCTAAGGGTGAAAAGGTTGAAAAGAATATGGAAGTTCCTATAGACGTAAAAGAGCTACTGAACCAGTACAAGGAGATAGTTAGTGATGGACAACCATCTAGCCTACCACCTGAGAGAGACATTAGCTATCAGATTGACTTCATCCATGGAGCCTTAATCCCTAACAAATCTTCCTATAAGATGACCCCACAAAAAAATGCATAGATTGTTAAAAATATCCAAGAGCTTCTTGACCAATGCCTAATTAGGAAGAGCATAAGCCCTTGTGCAGTCCCCATTGTCCTAGCCCAAAAGAAAGGTGGTACTTTGAGTTTGTGTACAGATTCTAGATCCATTAATAGAATCACCATAATATATAGGTTCCCAATCCAAAGGATAGAATAATTAATGGATTGTCTAGGAGGAGCCAAGTATTTTACCAAAATTGACCTTAAGAGTGGGTACCATAAAATAGGATTCAAGGAGGGGGATGAGTGGAAAATGGATTTTAAGACCATAGAAGGCATATATGAGTGGCTAGTTATGCCCTTTGGGTTGTCTAATTCCCAAAGCACCTTTATGAGGTTAATGAATAAATTGTTGAAGGAATTCATAGGTAAGTAGGTTGTGGTGTATCTAGATGATATCCTAATTTTTAGTAAGACAAAGGAAGACCACCTTAAACATCTGTAGAAGGTTTTAAAAAAATTGCATGAGGATAAGCTAACAATCAAATTGGATAAATGTGAGTTCATGAAACAAGAGTTGATGTAACTTAGTTTTTTTATATCACAAGGGAACTTGAAAATGGATACCAGAAAGGTGGAAGCAATTATAAATTAGCCTACACCTAATTCTCCTATAGAGGTATGGAGATTCCATGGATTAGAACACTTTTATAGGAAGTTCATCACACATTTAACTGAAATATGTGCACCTATTTTAGACACAATCAAAGGTAGGCATGAAGACTAAGTTTTAGTGGAATGAGAAATCTAATAGAGGTTTTGAGACTTTGACTCAAAAGATAGCTACCCAACCAATATTTGTACTCCCTATTTTTGAGAAGCTATTCATTGTTGAGTGTGATAATAGCAATACTGCTATAGGAGAGTTCCTAAGTCAGGAACAAAAACTAGTGGTTTTCCATAGTGAGAAGCTAAGTGAGGAAAAGAAGAATTAATCCGCATATGATTTGAAGTTGTATGCATTGGTTCAAGCCTTGAGGAAGTAGAGGCATTAACTCCTTCCTAAATAATTTTTAGTATATATTGATAACGAGGATTTAAGCTTTCTAAACTCACAAGACAAGTTAAGCCACAAGCACATGAAGTGGGTAGAATACATTCAAGCCTACACCTTCACTCTCAAGAAAAGGAAATGGATACAAAACAATGTGGTAGATGCATTGAGAAGAAGATTTCTAACAGTTAAGAAGCATTGGTATAGATAGTTTCAAGGAGCTTTATCTAGAGGATGAGGACTTCTCAGTTTCTTATAAGGTATGCAAAGAATTTCAAAATCATTTCCACAGTCATTATTCTGACTTTACACTTCAAGGAGGTATTTTTTTAGGGGAGGGAAACTCTACATTCCTAGAGGTTCAATGAGTGAGAACATAATGCAAGAGAAACGTAATGGGTCACTTAGTGGATATTTTGGTGGTAAAAAGAATTTAGAATTGGTAAAATTATATTATTACTAGACTAAGATGAATAAGGGAATTCAGAAGTATGTAGAGACTTGTATTGTCTGTCTGAAAGTTAAGGAGACTTCATCAAATGCAGGGTTGTATCAACACCTTCCAATTACAAATAGACCATGGAAGTGTCTTAGTATGGACTTTGTAGTTGGAATCCCTAAGACAAAACATGGTTTGGACAACATATATATGATTGTGGATATATTTAGTAACATGGCCCATTTTGTGTCAGGTAAAACCATACATGATGCATGATACATAACCAATAATTCCTTTAGGGAAGCAGGAAGGATCTATGGACTACCCTTGACTATTGTGTCAGACAGAGACTCTAAGTTCATGAGTCATTTTTGGAAGACCTTGTGGCAGAAGCTTGACACTAACCTTTCTTTTGGTTCTGCATACCATCCTAAAACAGATGGGAAGACTGAGGTTGTGAATAAGAGTTTGGGTAACTTCCCAAGATGTCTCACTAAGGAGTATGGACGAACATGGAACCAAATCATTGCTCAAGAAGAATTTTATTTTAATGACACCATAAATAGATCCACATGTAAAATTCCCTTTGAAGTGGTCTATAGGATTCATTCCACAGGCATATGTGAGCTTAGAGACCTAGTGATTGGTGTAATGAGAAGTGGATATGCGGAGGAATTTTATCAGTCCATGAATGAGGTATATTGTAAAATCAAACAAGCACCTGTAGACAATACTATCCACACTAAGATTAATGTGGATGAGAAAAAGAAATATGTTCAATTCTAGGTTGGAAATATAGTGATGGTACACTTGAATAAGGCAAGGTTGCAGAAAGGAGTCCCTAACAATCTTTAGATGAGAAGGATAGGATCGTGTGCCATTTTAGCCAAATATGGGAATAATGCCTATAAGGTGGAGTTGCCTACAAATATAGGACTCTCTCCAGTGTTCAATATTTCATATTTGGGTTAATATAAATGACCTTTCCTAGAAGGAGATCATGGAAAATCAAAGGATGTAGTAGAGATACAAGCTTTGAAACTACCAGTCACACTAAGACCACAAGTAGAGAAGATATTGAGCTCCAGAGTAGCTAAGAAACAAGGACCAAGATGTACATGGATTATCTTATCAAATGCAAAGGAAAGGAATATTTAGAGGCTACATGGGTGTTGGGTACAAATTTTCATAAGTTAGGCATAGATTCTAACTTGATCCCTTCCAATGGGATTTGACTTCCATTTTGTTTAGGGGAGAATGGTACAGGAGAACCTAGGGTTAAAAGAAATTCATTTTTTTTTAATGTCTTCTCTTTGTTACTAATCTAGTTTAGCAACATATAGGATGGTTTTAGAATTCTTTAGAATTTTTTAGTTTGTTTTGTGAGGCTTTTGGTCCAAGTGACCTATGTAATGTCCTAGTGGATAAAATGAGTCAAAATGGGAATTAGGAAGTCAAGAGCCTTAGAAGGAAATTTTTGGGACTTTTTAAGTCTTATAATATTGTTTATTACCTTACATCATCCATTCATGGAGTTAGAAACAAGAAAAAGAAAAGTTCTTAAAAAGTGCAAAATGTTGTTATGCAATATTTGACACTTTTGAAAGTTGCTCAACAACTTTTCCCAAAAATTTGCTTTGTCCAAAAATTAGTTATGAATCAGTTTTAGAGGTTGTACTAGGAATATGAGGCCTATTTAAGGACTTTATTGGTGTTTTCCAAAGGTTGGATGTCATTTTGATACATTTTTCAATCAATAGAAAAGTGCAGATTCTGAACAGTTATAGTTTTTGTGTTTTTTTCCTTCATAGTATTTTTGATGGATTGAATTGAGTGGATTTTAAATGTAATTAGATTATTATAACAATTTCCTATTTTTTTGTGGAGTTTTTTCTTTTGGGTTTGATTTTGAAGTTGTAATATAATTCTTCTGCTAGTTCTATGTTCACTGGACCAGTCTGGACTTTAAATAGAAGAATGGATCCTCTGAGATTTTCCCACCATGGAAAGTGAATGGGCTTGGGAAGAATGAAAGAGGAGCCTTTGTACATATTTTTTATTTTTGTTTTAGTTATATAAGTGCTAAGGATGATCTACGAGCTCTTTACCTAGGGCTTGGCCATAGCCTAGCTAGGGAAAAAGAGAAAACACTGGGTTATAGAGTGCAGGGTTGGATTGAATGGTGAAATATAATGGATGGAGGATGGTTTATGGGAGGTTAAAAGATCCTTAGAGTAATTGTGGAGGCCGATGAATCCATTTCATCAGGTTTTGTGAAGAATTTCAAAGACTGGACCTATTAGCCCTATTTTTAAGGACATGATCCCTAAGACTTTTGAGGTACTGTACAGAGGTGTTGAGGACCCCTAAACCTTTAAATATATTGATTTTTCTAAAAGGGTGTCCAAATCTAATAAAAAATTGGTGTTTTGCTTGTAAATTTTGTGAGTTAATCCAATTTTGGATCTTAGATAGGGCTACAAGAAACCACTAGCCCTATTCCTAGATTTTAGGAATTTGATTGGTGAATGAATGAAATCTAACTCTCAACCTTAAATAATGGAGTAAAATTACCTAATGTGAAAGGATCACAACCCTGCTAGACTCTGTGAGTGATTTGTATAGGATTTATGAAATCTACCCTAGTAGATTCAGTGAAGCATTAAGTCAAAATTTATAGAGAGGTTATTGGATTGAGGGGTAGTTGAACCAAGTGTTTCACCCTTGTATTATGGTTTGATAAAATTCCCTATTGGATCTAGGAAAACACCTAGTATTGATTCAAGATGAATCTATGGAGAACACCTCTATGAATAGGTAACAGAAATGGAAAGTACATCTCAAGTAGATGACACTTTCACTTTGAATGAGTTAATAGAAGATGTGTTAGGAAGTATTCCAAGTATTGTTACATATATAGACCTAGCCAAGGACTCAACTATTGATGTTATAATTAAGGAAATCACTGATAATCCTAACTCTCCTATGGTTGGAAATGAAGCTAAAGATATACCACTTCATTATTCACTTCATGCAAATCTAGTCTAGATTAATTATGAAATAATTAAAGTTGAATCCAAGAAGATTGATGAGTTCAAAACGATTAAGGATACATAACAGGTTACTGAGACCACTGATCAACCATAAGATACATAAAAAGGTGAACCACGTCAAGATCAAGGGAAAGAGAAAGAGAAAAAAATAAATAATAATGATATAGGTGAGTAGAGTACTAAAAAATGAGAGTGAGACACCAAAGGATAATGTCCCTGGTGATTCTGAAACAAATAAACAAAATACCGATGAGAAGAAAAAGATGAATAAAATGGAAGAAGAGTAAGAGGAAGAATATGAAGATGATGACAAAGAACACGGTCAATAATTTGAGATTGTAAAGAAATATTTCAATAAGTTAAAACTCAAGGACTAGTTATTATTTTCAAATAAACCAGCAAAAAAGGTTGAGAAGAACACGATGAAGCAAAATAAGTACAAAAAAAAAATCTTAAGGAGAACTATTTCTATACTTTTTGATCTAGTACCTAATGTTGATGTTGATGTTGATGTTGATGTTGATGTTGATGTTGATGTTGATGAAGAAACATCCATGATTGATCAACTCAAGATCTTATTTGATGTAATTACTAGTCTAGATCATGAGATGGAAGAGAAAATGATAAATAGAGAAGAGAAGAGATTTGAGAATGAGATGATGGAGAAACATATGATGGAGAAACTACTGCATAAGATTGTACTTGAGAAAGTTTAATTATTTGAATTGGTAAAATAACTAAAGAAATCACTACTATAAGTTGGAAAAATCTTCAATAAGATATATATTCCAACCAACTTCGCTGTAGAGATTTTGACAAAGAAGGAAGAGCTAGCAACATGATTAACTACACTTGTCACTCATTTGGACCCATTGAACGATTCAATGATGAAGCATACTACAAATTTGAAAGCATTAACACACAAGGATATAGAACTTAAGGTAGAGGAGGAACGAATAAGAATGACATTGGTATACTTACAAGGATTCTTGACTCTACACATGGATATTATGCAACCATATCTTAAGAAAGGAGAAGTGTTGATAGGTACTCCTGACATGAGTACAATTGACAGTATGGAGGATCTGTCTTCAGGCTTAAACAAATATTTAATTTCCCTGAGAGCACGGAAAGATTCATGGGATAAGTCCTTTGTACTGCAAAGGTACATTTCAAGATTATATTTGACAAATTGTAAAGCTCAAACACCTTTATATATACATTTTTATCATAATTTTTGGCATTATTGTCAAAAAAAAAGGGGAATATATAAGTAGATCCAAAGGGGGAGTATATAGTGTATAGAGTATGAAAGTAAATAGACATAATAAATATTAAGGTTTAAGTTTTTTCCATCAATGTTGAAGGGGGAGAATGATGATATCAGAATGATTATATCAAAATGATGATATCAGAATGATTATATCAAAATGATGATATAAGAATGATGATATCAGAATGATGATATATGACATTGACGATTATCACATAAAGGTATGGTTCTCTTTGCTGGAAATCTAGTACATAGGTTAGTAATTTTTTGTGTGAGTACATGAAGTTATACCAATTGGTAACTACAAGTTAAGTAGACCAGGTAAACAAACAGACAAGTGAACAAGAGAAACGGGTGAAGGTCAAATTGGTTCAAGATGTCAAGTATACTATCGATATGCTAGAAGGTTTAAAGACTACAGGTGAACTAAGATTTGTGATCGCGATACTTAAGTCACGCCAGTAAAGGGCATTAGTCAAGAGACTACCAACTAGCCAGTTCAGTGAACAGATAATAGTTAAAGGTTAAGAAATACTTTTGAATAATTATCTAAAGTGGTTATGTCGGTACAAGATTCAGCGAATCTAGACAAAATGAAAAATGTAGTACATTTTTTCAAGAGTTGAATATTGGTAGTTGTGTATAGATCTAATTATGAACTCATGGTATATTTTGGACCAATATTATTGAAGAACTATTTCACATTGAAGAAGAGAACTTGAAGTTTGTTATGGAAAACACAGCGAGATTGTAGTGTTTTTATGAGTTGATTGTAAGTGACAAAGTGATTTTGGAGAAAAATGGAAAGCCTAATTAGGTTTGTAGCCAAAGGTAAAAGGCTATAAGAGGATAGTTGTTGTTAATATATGATTTAATGAAAATGTTGTTGAAGTTGTTGTGATATGTTGTGAAGAAATAATTGAAGTATTAGATCTTGGACAGTAGTTGTAGGGCAGATTACAGAGAAAATTCAGATTTGAGTTCAAAGATAGAATAGAGAATCAAAGGATATGATTATCAATCTGAAGTGCATTTCATAGGTCAATTCATTTGTTGTATTCCTAATAGTGTCAATAATCTTAAATCTCTTAACAAGGTAGTCTCTAATAATACTTTTTCTTGTAAATCCCTTAATAGGGTAAACACTGTAATAGTGGGATTAAATCCTTTTACAAGTTAGTGGGTGCCAGCAAGAAGTTGAGTCCACTTTTTGGGCAAAAAGTGGAAGTGTTTTTCCTATTTTTCAAATGTGCAGTCAATTGATGTCAAAATTTGAGGCACTTAGAGATTGAATCTCAAAAAAATCCACGAATAGAAAATGTAGTGCTCAGAGTCTAGTTTTCAAATATGTAATTTTTTTTAATACCCATATGGTAAAAAAAATATTTTAGTAGGCATGTTTAAAAACCCCTTTTCAAAATATATGTTTCAGGACCATACCACACATGTGTACGACCACCCTATTTTGAAGTAAATAAATGAATTTTTGTAAATCCTTCTGGGGAAAGGTAGCTAACACATCAAAGATTGGTCAAAATATTTCTGATTTTTTTTTAATTGAATTTTTTTTTTTTCATTTTTAATTGAGTATAAAGTATATTTTCAAAACCTTTGGTGTATGACCACCATAATTTGATGAAAATTTCACTTTTTTTGGATTTTATTTTTTTAATCTTGAAGGAAATTCTATGTATATTGGTCACATATAATTCATTTTTTCAAAAACCTAAAATCAAAAAACTTATTAAAAGTTTAGTTAACCTTACTATTTCAACTTTAGGTACCAATTTGGCATAATAATTATTGGAAAAATACTAAAATTTGTCATATCATTAGAAATATTTTTATAATCTGTACAATATGAACTAAAATGGGTTTTCATTTTGTCTAAACTTTCATTTGGGTTGACCTCCAAAAAATCATGACAAGGCGCAAATTTTATTTTTAAATGCCATAGTCATTTTTTTGCAAGGCCAAGCACAAGCTTGGTTGGACCGAGCCTGTCCCGAACCAAAAACCAAGGTGGAGGTATAGTCCCCACTCCTAGTTTTTAGAAACGGACCCCCATTATTTAAAATTCAAAAAATGGGTGCCCATTTTGTTTTGGACCGTTGAAACTGAAACAGGCACCCATTTTTTAAAACGGGCACCCGTTTCATTTAAATAATGCGTGCCCATTTCTAAAAGCTCCATTGGAGACAAAAAATAGTTTTGTGGGCCTGCTCTCAATGATTGATGATTATTCAATCATTTGTATGATATATTCATGTTGTAGAAAGAATATTTTGAAAGAACATTCTCTTTTCTTGTCTTGTTTTGGATCTGACAAGAAGGGATTCATTTGAGTTCAAATTTTGGTGCAAACATGGGATCAAACAAATGCAGAAAGAGGCAAGAATACATTTCCAATTGGTAGTATACTTTCAGTCATTGACTTTGCAGATAACTACACACTTGCACCACAAGATGAGATCCAACCACAATATTATAATTCAGTGCAAGTAACAATGTTTGTTCATATCGTCTATAGGCATGCACCTAATAGTATAGAGGATGATCAAAAAAATTTGAGAATCATTTCTATATGATTGATAATAAATTGCATTCATCAGAGTTTGTCCAGTATTACTTTAAGATATTTTATGAGAATTTGAGGGAGAGAGAAATTCATATAACACAACATCTAATATGGTCAGATAATTGCACAAGACAATTTAAGAATGCTAGAATGTTTTATTGGTTGAGTAGGACACATAAGAAAAGTAATGTCCAACATATTTGGAGTTTTCTTGAGGCTGGACATGGTAAAGGAGAACATGATGGTGTCGGTGCATGTGTTAAGAGAGCCCTGTGTATAGAGAAACTCAAATTTGAGGAAAATACAAAATTTAAAGATGCACGTGCAATTGTTGAGTGGTGTAAAACAAGTTTGTGTACAGTATCAAGTCAGAACTCTACAATCAAGCGTTTCTTCTGGCTAGTTGAAGAGAATTATATCCTTTCAAGATATGATTGTGATACAATCAGCGGGTGTGCTAAATGACATTCATTTATGAGTTCTAATTCTAACACTTAGACTATATGGACTAGGGAGCTTGTATGTTTTTGTCAATTTTGTATTGCAGGTGAATGGGAAGAATGAGAGAATATGGAATGGGTTGAAGAATGGAAACAAAAATCCTTAACACCTAGTGAGCCACAAGATCAAGATGATATAAGAAATGAAGACCTAAATCATGCATTTGC
>MU228245.1:182443-203872 GCA_018584345.1 Thuja plicata
ATGGATTACATGGAAGAGAAAGGGGCTGACAACACACCTGAGACAGATTTTAAGCCAAAAAAATAGAAAATTACAGAAACCCAGGTCAATTTGGAGGTGGACTAAGCGGTTCTAGCTGTAGGAGGTCTAATAGAATTTCCCAAGAACAATTCAAAATCAAGATGTTGGAGACGGCCTCCGAAGAGCTCTCCCTGACAGAAAATGCCTCCCACTCCACAAATTCTAGAAATGTTTCCTCGGAAGGCTATATGAGCCTGATTGCTAATACTCCCCTAACCAACCCCCAAAGAGATATGAGTCCTACCCCACTCCAAAGCCCCCACTATGACCCCCAGGTTAAACCCCTCTCCTCTAGAATGGAGGAAAAAAGCAATTTCCCAGGCACCCTTAAAAGTAAGTTTGTGAGTATTGACAAGGAAATTGCAGAGATCAAAAAGGGTATATAGGACCTGATGGACCATTGCAGGAGGACAAAAAAAATTTCTCTGAAGGTGATGCATGCCTCGGCGATGACCCTCTGTAACGTGTAGGAGAAGCTGGCTAGTGGAAAATTGGAAGCGAATGAAGATAACAAATACTTGTTCCTGTTCCTCCAGGAGGAGTGGGCGAGAACCCTACTATCCAAACAGCTGGGAGAGAAGAATTAACGTTGTTGTCTATGGTTCAGGTTTTTTTGGCTGGGCTTGTCCCTCGGTTCCCCTACTCTTTTATTGGGATTAATGTTAAGTTTAGTATTTTGATTTGGTCGAGTCCTACATGGCTTAGTGACAATATTTTTGAAGATGCTGATGATAGTAATTACTCTGGTTTTATCTTTTTGAGAAGAACTGATACTTTTGTTTTTGATAAAGGTAGAACTTTTAATGTATGTGATAACCTACTAAACTACTGTAAGCTTTGACTAGTGCCATTAATATGCTATTAATGTGCTACTAGTCCCCTATTCCATGGGCCAGCACCCTCTTGCTGCTTTTTCTATCAAAAACTAATTATTTATCTTCTAGACAGAGTATCAACCAAATAAAATCAAAGTTATTTTTTTGTAAATGCTCCCTGGATGGTTCAACAACAACTTATGAAATTCTTCTAATAGGTGGTTTGTATGTAAAGAAGCTATTGCAATATCCTCTTAGACTATTCCTTTTTTAGAGATATTTGGGCCCATTTTTTTAATCTTTTGTGTATCTCTTGATTTTTTTTTCCTAATTTCCTATTTTTTGGTCTACACATGATCCCCCATCCTCTAATCCATTACCTATCCTTCTTTGGTTCTATCATCTTGCCCCTTTTAGCTTGGGTAGTTTTGAAAGAGAGGAATAATCACATTTTTCAGGGATATTGGTTATCTTAATGAGGTGATGGCTATCAAAATCTAGACAACTATAAACGATTTTTTTATGTCTCGTAATAATAAGAGATCTTCTAGATCTCTAATTTTTCCCACTAAGTAAGATATTCATGTGCCTCATATTTGGAAGCTTTAGTCAGGTGTCTCTACTCCTATTCATTAATCCAAGAAAGATAATTATGGGGTATCATGTAAATAACCTCCAAGGAGGGCAATCAAGAACAATACATATGGGGTAGCTATGGGGCATCCTAGACCTACTGGTTGTGGTGATGGAATGTGATTATAATGTTACTTTTGTCTTAGTAGTGACCCTCACTCTAAGAACTGACAAAAACCATTTTGTTGAGGCATATACAACCTAGATTGGTTTCAAGATAGAAATTTCTAATCGATTTACAAAGGTATACCTTGAATGTGATTCTTTAGTATTATAAATTACCTAAAAGACATTCAAACCATAAGTTATACTATAAAGAATTTGATCTTAGATAGCATAAACATGCTCATTAATTTTTAATAATATAGAATATCTCATATATTTTGGAAAGACAACACGGTTGTCAATAGGGTTCCTAAAATTGGATTTGTTTAACCTAATGACAGATGGTGGAGAGCAAATGTTTATATCCCAGTGGATATTTATATTAAGATAGTTTAAACAGATACAATTAAAAGATGGTATTAGAGTCTGAAATATAATTACTCACAACCCCCATAACATATAAAGTTACAAAATTGGGGGAGTGAGATAGAGTTTACTGCATTCTATACTATGTACTATATAGAGGACCGCTTATACTGATCTATACTATTATGTTTATCAAGTTTACAAAAATAAAGTACATGTACATAATATTCAAAACTACTAGTCTCTAATCTCATCCATCATTCTAGCGAATATTGTCCCTTGGGACCCATGAGCTTTCATACTGGGTTGTCCCCTGTGCTCGGGCTGCTTTTGGTTCTCTCACTGAATAGTCCTCCTATTCATTCTGGGTGCCTACATTGTCCCCATGTTCTCTAGGAGCAGTCTGTCCTTTATTTAAAAGATTGTTCAAGTCTTCCACTTCAGAGGGTGCCAGAAAACTTTGGTGATCAACAATGTATTGGGTAGCTTGTATGTCATCCTTATGTATCATTAATCTTCCCTCCTTCATCAGCATCATAAACTTGCTTTTGGGTATGCTGAGCACCATGAATACCTGTGTCATGATATGAAAGTATGTGAGTTTAAGATTAAACTCAGTAGGTTTCCTTCTCTCCATCTGAAAAATCTCTCTATTCTAGTCCTTCCAAAGCAACCAAAAAATCTCACATGTCAATGTAAACCAAAAACAATTAAGTTTAAAATCAAACATTTCAACAAAACCAGCAAGAATTTCACACTAGGTGATACTAGATTTGCAATTCCATATACACGGGGAAGCAATAAAGATAGACCAAACCTTGCAGACATAAAAAAATTCAAAGAAAAGATGCTCAAAAGTTTCAACAGAAATACACAAGCTACGTGTAACAAGAGACAAACCAATGGATGATAGTACATGACTCACAACAAGTTTCTTGATCAAAACCAACCATCTAAATCAAAGTTTCTTTGGTTCAGCTTTGCCTTTCCAAATATACTTAAAGAAAAATTGACAATTGGAAAAAGGATTACCATGCCTCCAACACTGGGCCACATGTGTAGTGATAGAGGGTTCCTTCTTTAGAATGTGATACAGTTGTTTATAAGAAGAATCAGATAGTAGAGTGTCATCTTTCCATTTATACTTATTGAGGTATGCTACCAAGTCAATTAGTTCCCCTTTAATTTCTCCATTAACTGCTTTTTTAATGAGGGTATATGTTTCCTTTTGAGAAGTAGGGATACTAAATTTGGATCTAATGCACTCCCAAGTCCCTAGGTACCCATCCATCAAGATATCCTGCATATTCGAGATACCTTTCAGATTCCAACATTTGGCAGCGCAACTTTGAGTAAGGGCCAATGGTTTCCCATTATAACACAACCCCAACCAAATTGATCAATTTGTAACAAAAAATAAAGGAGGACCCCCAACAGCACCCCTTTCTAAAATACCCTCCCTTACCTGATTCCATGCTCTCTAGAAGGACTAGAATACTTTTGAGACAAATAATCTCATCATGTACTCTCCAAAGATCTTGTCACATATTGGGATATCTTTCCACTGCTTCCCTTTTCTGATACTTGATCTCTCAATATTGTTCCTAATAAGTATTTTCCATGGTTCATTACCCCATAGGGTTTTAATAATCAATTTGGCTCCCAGAGCAGCCCCATGTACTTTAATATCTTTCAGCCCCAACCCTCCATGCTTTCTCTCTTGATAGCACCATTCTCATTTCACACAGTGCCTCTTTCTGTTCCCTTTACCATCTGACCAAAGGAAGTCTCTTAGGACCTTTTCTAATATATTAGTTTGGATATTTTCAACCATCCATGTTGATGCATAATAGATATGGTGGGCAGATAGTAATTTTTGAACAACTTGCATCCTTCGAGCAATGGATAGCATCTAAGTCTGCCATTTGATGTGTTTTTTATTTATCTTATCATATATCCAGTCCCACATGTTCCCAAAATTTGGTTCCATACAGAAGGGTATCCCTAGATACCTAACAATTTTGTTTGGCCCAACCCACTACCACCCTTTACCATCTATCCAGATAGGGGGCTCATTAGACCGTCCTAATACTGTGGATTTATGAGGAGATATTTTGGATCCAAAAGCTTTGCAAAAAAGGTTGATCCTTTCTAAAGCATGGTCAAAATTACTTTCTGTCAGGCCTAGAAAGACTGTTGTATCATCTGCAAATTGTACATTTATAAGTTCTTCACTATTAGGGAGAGAGATGCCCTTGATTGGTGGGTCCATGTTCTATGCCCTTAGAATATAATACATAGCATCGGTAGCAATAACAAATAAGGAAGCGACTATTGGGCATCCTTGTCTAATATATCTCTGAAGCTTTATTGGGTCATATAATTCCCCATTCACATCAATGATTGTGGATGCATCCTTGAAGAGAATGTTGATCCATTTACATATATCTTTGTAAAACCCAAAGGCTTTTAGCATATCAAGCACAAAGTTCCATTCTACTCTATCATATGCTTTTTCAAAATATAGCAACACCATAGCCACCTCCTGTCCCTCTGATTTGGCCTAGTGCATTGCTTCCCAACTTATGACAAGATTCTCCAAAATGTATCTTCCTTGAATAAATCCAATCTATGTATATGATATGAACTTTCTCAATAGGGGGGCAATTCTCGTGGCAAGGATTTTGGCCAGTATTTTATAGGAGAGGTTTAAGAGGGTGATAGGCCTCCAATTTTTCACTTGTGTCTTGTCTCTTGCTTTGGGTAAGAGCTTAACCACTCCCTTGTTGATGTTCTTTCCTAGGGATCCTTTTTTAAATGCTTCCTCATAGACCTCCAGAAAATCTGACCCCGCCCATTCCTTATTTTTCTTATAGAATTCAGCCTGGAATCCATCTAGTCCTGGTGCTTTACCATTGGTAAAGTAGTCAATGGCTACAGCAATTTCTTCAAGAGAGAGAGGTTTACTGAGAAATGTATTATCTTCTTTAGTGATTTTTTTGGGTATTATATCTGGACATTGTTTAAGGGCTCTTTGACTATCTAGGGAAACCTCTGAGGTGAATAGTTCATTGTAAAACTGGTGAAAGGTATTTCTAATGTTCTCAGAGTCATTGGTGAGGGCATCCCCCATTTGAATCTCTTTGATCATCTCTCTCTTTTTCTTAGCTCTGATGATATTTAAAAATTACCCCAAGCCTTTATCCCCCTCATTTATCCAATTCATTTTGGCTCTAATCTTTTTTCCATGTGTCTTATATCTCTATATGAGTCTCAAGTTGTGCTAAGTACTAGTTAGTTGAGTTTCCAATAGGGTATCATTGCCTCTACTCTGCAGCCCTCTCTCTATCTCATTCAACCTGCTTTGCTAGAAGGATTCTTCTTTGTTTTTGTCCATAGCAAGCTTCTTTCCAATGACTTGAAATATGTTCTTCCAGACATTTACCATTTTTCCCAAAGAGATTACATCATCTAGTGGGTTAAAAAGCTTATTTAAGTAGGTGACCATCTCAATGGCATCTCTGTTGTCTATATCTTCTAGCAATGATACATTGAGTTTAAAGGACTTACTTCTCTTTTCATCATCTCCATAGACTATATTTCTTTCAAATCTAGTACATGTTAGAATGGGTGAATGGTTTGATATCGATGTTGGGAATACCACAACTGGGGCATGGCTACCTTCTGTTATAAATGAAAATGTAGAGGCATCTCCATAGAATCTATCAAGTCTATGTAAACTCTTTACTTATATTTCTGGTTATGACACCATGTGAACCATATATCAGAAAATTTTCCATGCATTTGCTCCATTGGATCGATAAGGTTGAATTTCCTTTTGAACTTATGCCAAAAGAAAAAGTCATTACCTTTCCAGCCTTGTTGCAAAACTCCCATTTTTTTCTACCCTATTCTCTATCATGTTAAAATCCCCTACAAAAACCCAAGGCTATTTAGGTAGATTCATAGAACACCATTCCAAAAGATCTTCCCTCTCTCTATAGCAATTAGCTGCATATATATTACATATCCCAAAAGTGTCTACACCACATTTGATGGTCACCCAGATTACCCTCTGACAAGGAGAACATCCATGGTTTTCTATATGATCTTCCTATTTAGGGCTGATGAGGATAGCCACACCTCCTTTACCTCTATCATGGTTAGATTGAAAACCAATTGCATTATCCCACAAAAATTTGAGAATAGTGTGGGCTTGGAATCCTACTATTTTGATCTCTTGCATGAAAATGATATCTTTATGAACCATTTGGTTACACCACCTTCTCATAGTATATTTTCTATCATGCATCTCTAGCCCTTGAACATTCCATCTATGGATGTGCATTATGGGTAACTACTTAGGTGGTGGTTTTCTACTTTTGCATAGCCTATTGAAACAATCTGGAAGATTTTTGTTTCCTCTACTATTATTAGACAGGGAGTGCCTTTCTCCTATTTTTCTTTTCTTTCTAATCACCTCAATGAATTTCTCTTCTTTATTAAATGCAACAATTTGCATGGACTCAGGAGAAACAACATATTCCATAGAGGCGGGGTGTTTATCCTTACTATTCTGCTTAATTTTATCAACTTTTTCATTAATAGATACAATAGCTAGTTGTTGGGCATTCAACTTGGTGGGGGTTGCATTACAAATGGGGGTATCAATAGTAGCATCATTTGATGGGTGGGCATCTAGGGTATCGGGACTCTTGTCCTTCGAGATACCATGGGCATGAACAACTACAAACTCTTCATAAAATAGAGGATTCGCTAAAGTAACAAACTTGTTATTATCCATAACTCCATTTTGAATGATTTTATTACTAGTACTATATTTTTTTTACTTTGGGTATGTCCTTGCCTGAGTTAGAAATAATATTATCAGGTAACTTACCTTGGCTAGTCTTTCCTATTTTTTTACCATCAGATGTTTTATCACCACCAGTATCATTTTTATTATTCTCGGGATTATTCACTATATCAGGGTTATCTCTCTGCATAGATTTTAGGATCGGGAAATCTCTTTTGGTGTGACCATTATATTTGCAATGGAAGCATGCACTTAGATTTCCTAACAAATAAATTTCCCAACAAAACTAATCTCCTTCAAGATTGAGAGAAATACATTTCAAAAAGTTAATCTCTGGTGTTAAGGCAACTAGTACTCTAGCATTAAGGTGAGGGAGAGTGACTCTTTCTTGCTCGACCTGTAGGACCAGTCCCAAAGGTCTCCAAATTTGAGCTATGAATGGCCTGATTTCAACATTTAGGTTTTTAATTTCAACCCAATTGGGTGAAGACCTAGAAACAACTTTCTTAAAATTACCTTTCGGCAACCATGGGTAAACCCTAGACATGGAGTGACCCATGTTCCAAAACCTCTTTTCAGACACTCTTTCCTGCATTGTGTATTTTTAAGAAAAACAACAAATAGACTTTTGAATCATCCTACAATATGTGACATGGATACCAAGCTTTTTGCCCCAAATCAAGGCCAACTATTCATCAAAAAACTTGCAAGAGGGCATTGCATCTTTATCTAAACACAAAGAATATTGCAATACATTTAAGCCTATTCTATTTAGATTTGATAGCACTAACCATTTCTTCATTAGGCGAAAGGGAGAGATTCTTCAAACCCAGAGGAGGAGACCTACCATTATCTGTTGGGCCATCACTAGGTTTGGAATCTCCTCCATTGGCTCATCCACTTCCATTGGTTGAGACCCCTCCCTCCTCTCCATTCTCGGCGTCCACCACCTTTCTATTGAAAATTTTGTTAAATACTGCACTATCTGAGAAGGATGAAGGATTATCGACCACCACTTGTTTATAAGAAAGCTTCTCGCTTGTCTTCTCGATATTACCATCAACTACGGGTTTAATGCTCTCTTCATTAATTTTATCCTCTTCTTCAGCCATAATGACCTTAGAATTAGTCTAAAGGGATTCTCCATCATGTTTTGACCCTCCCATCACATGCATGATCTAGGTTAGAGGCACAAAAAACCCCAAACACAGAGGCAAAAAAACAAGGCCACAAATATACCACAACACATAACAAAAAGAACCAAAGTGAAGAAAAAGCATGCAAGGTACACAATGAAGGACTTGGGCAATAATCAAATGGACACAAAGCACATTAATGACACATATTATTCATGCAAATTTCATCCTCGAACATGACACCAGGTTGCAGAGCTATTTCATATCCTGGTGGATATTAAAATATTAATAGGTGCATATTGGAGGTCTAATTAATTTAATGTAAATATGGAGAATGGTGACTTGACTCTCTAAAATCATATAAATAAAATTAATGACTTGTCCTCTTGCCATTATGGCATGTAAAGGAAGAGTGTCTTTGTACAAAGATATTGATATGTTTTATTGGGCCAGTTTCATCTTCTTTGTGTTCTTAGTGTTTATCTTTTTCTTGTCTTTGTACAATATGAGAAGTGATATAAATAGGGCCAATTCTACTTCCTACCAAAAAATAGCAAGATAATCCCCTAGTTTGGGATGAATAATTGGCATGTGGCTTAACACCCTATGTGGAGAAGCTACATGGGTTCAATGCTTATGTCACCAAAACCTTTTTTGAGGATTGGAATGATGGTTTCTTAAAGGTGTATGGGGTCAAAATTGCTATCACTAAGGATTTTTTCATGTAGGTATTTAATATGTGGATGAAGGGTAGAAAAGTTTCTTAGGGATCATAAAGTACTTGATAAAGTTATGAAAAACATTTCAAGGAAGGTGGGCGGGACAAGGTGATGATAATGATGGATGGGGTTAATAATAGGGATATCATCAAACCACTTTGGGAAAAATTGGAATACATAATCATGTGATATATTACTCTTGATGGTTTATTTACGAGTCTTTTTAGCTACCATTTTATGATTACGAATCATTTCCACTATGCTAAATATTGTTTTCTTATCTTTTTCTCCTTTTTTGTCTTTATATTACGGTCTAAAGACCCATTGTAAAAACTCCTCTACACTGGTCCTCCATGAGGGCCTTATCCTTCTCATTATGGAACATGCAAAGGTTATGTCTATTTAAAGTAACCCCCCTCCTAAGGAGGGTATACAATTTGTAGAGAATGTCAATTGTCGTTATTTTGATATTTTAATAACACTAAAAAAAAATTGTTCGCTGAGGATACATGAAAAATTTAGGAAAAAGTAAACACCTCATAAGGAAAAAGTAAGACCTAATTTGCCACATGGCTTCAATATAAATTATTTATTTTCTAATTATGTGACCTCTTATGGCTATGTTCTAAATTCTTATAACACTAGTTTTGATGTAAATGACAAAATGAAAGTAGGGGAATCTTCAAAATTATTGTCTAATGGGAAGATGAAAATCATTCTTCTATTCCACTTGGTTAGTGTTGACAAAAAGGATCCTCTTCCTCCTCATTTAAGCATAAACAAAAATAAAATTGTCTTCTATAAGTTGTTAATAAAGATTAAAATCAAAACCCTATATCTGAACCCCCATTTGAGGGCCCAGTACGTATATGAAATTTTATACTAATATCATTATTTTTAATATAAAATAAACTCTGAATGAAAAGAGATCCTTTATTAGACAAATAGGGGAGATTTATAAAACATATTTCTAACCACCAATCTAGCCTTTTCATGTGGTTGTTCTTAGAAGTGTATGTAATGAAGGAGAGAGTTAATTCTATCATTGACAAAATGGAGCTAAGAGAAAGAACAGTATGGGCAATACTGTTATTGTAGACAATCTTGATAAAAGGATTTCTCTTATTCAAAATTTTTCTAAATATGTCAAAGTGATAAGGGATCCTCATGTACATAAATTTAAGAATTTGTAAGATTCATTTTATAAAGTGCAAGAGTATTTTTGAGCTATGGTGGTGCTTAGTCATACAGCAATGTAGAACAACAAAGTAAGGGTTAATCAACTTACTTATTGGTACCAATCTCTTCAAGGTCTTTCCAAAGGTAATTTGGGTTCTCCTACATGGAATGCAAAGAGTATAAAAAAAGTGGCTATGCGCCAAGAATGGGTAAGGATTCTAGTGCTCATGGTCCTTGTCCTAGGATTCGTAATTGAGATAAAGTTAGGAATTTGTAAGACAACATTGTTCATAAGGTTCTTAATATTAATTCTGATGTAATACCAAAAAAAAAACTAATAAAAAATATGTAGTAAGTGTTGTGTCTATTAACCTCTATTATTTTTTAGTTTTGGTTCATATTTCCCTAGATTTTGTTTAGTTTTTTTTCTATAGTTTTTGGGCTACCAGTCTTTTATACTTTTTGATGGTCCCTTCAATACCAATTTATATTTAATCATAAACAACTTATAATTTTCTATAATTTCAGTATTGGATCCTTCCACTGCAAATATGTCAACATCCCCTCCTTCTCAAGATCTAAAAATTAATTAATTTTGGCATAGGATTGAATCCTAAATCTCATTCAAAATCCTGACTTGGAATTATAAATGATTAACTTTATCAAGAAAATTTTCAATGAACAAGTCAGCTCTTAATGAGATCCCTATTTACCTAATTTCCCTTCCCGTGACTTCTAAAGGATCACAAAATGAGCTATCGATGATCTTAAGATCTTTTCATTGGTAAAATAAATGTAAGCAAAAAGTGAAGATCCTTTTTTTCATGGAATAAATATTTATTACCTAAGGAGTTGTATTTGGCATAAATTATAAATTTGCATATTCCAAAAAAAGAACATGGAGCTAAACTTCCTTGGAGAGTCTATTAGTATTGTTCATTGAAATGGAGAAAACTAATGATCTCAAAATATTTGAAAAAATATTCAACTTGCTTATCAAATCTAAAGCAATCAAGAATCCAAAATACTCATAAGCTTTCAACAAATCTCTCATCACCTGAATTCTCCTTCTCCCTAATTGAACAACCTTCAAAATGGCTTTCAATTCAAAGATATGGAAAACTCGGCGCTTAGGTTTTCAAAAAGTGAAACCCTAATGGAATATTAATTATTTAATTAAAATTTAAAAGAAATGCTTTATTTTTAATTTTCTCTTAAAGCAATGCACAACTCAACTTTATAATATAAAAACAAAGTCATAATTGAAAATGCATGAGAATATTTCAATTTAAAAAAATCAATTTAATCATGCAACTTTAAGTAACACTCAATAATTCAACTTGCACAATTAATTATAATATTTAGATTTAATATTTATTAAATCTCAATTATTAAATTAAGACTTGATGTTAAATCAATTAATTAAATATAGGCATTTAATTAATATTTAATTATTAAATAGCCATACATTTAATATATCAATGTTTTAACCTTATCAAAGTTACAATTGTTAACATTAATATTTACCATAAATAATCATTAAATAAAACAAGCCAAAAGCACCATTAATCCAACTGAAAACCATCTAAACAGAAAAACTAACTAAATTAGATAAACAACTAAAATAGAAACACAAGCACACACAGAAAGGCTCACAAATCCACGTCACTTGACAGATTCAAATCGGATAATCAGCCAGATTCTTGTCCATCTCTAGGACAAAATAAGGGTTTAGGGTGGGGAGTTAGGCCTAAATATTACCTCCCCTCTCTTAGCATTGAGTTATTATGATAGGGCACGCACACTCCTGGAAATTCAGGGAAGACGTAACCCGGTATCTACAAACCTATCATCACGAAGATGAACATAAGCATACATATAATATAATAGACAATGGTTGAGATCAGTGTATTGTATGGATCTTGCCAAAGCAAGTATCTAGTACTCTATCTCATACCATGCCAAATACACCAAACAACAATGTAAAAAGTACAAATGATCCATGTACATATGGATATAGGGTCAGTATTGTTAAAAAATGATAATCAAAATAATAGAATAACATATACATAACCATTCTAAAATAGCCATAAATCACATGTAAATAGAAGATATAACATAACTAAGAAATGGATCAATAATATAATGAAAAGTAAAATATAAATATCCTCGAAACCAACTGAAATAACCAATACAAACATGAAAGGTCCTAAAAGAGTCTATAAACTGAAACAGAAAGGAAGACTAAGGGTTGGATATTACATCATCCTCCCCTAAAACTAGGCTTACTCCTAGAAGCTGATAACTAATCTAGTAAAGAATTAAAAAGGTTTGCACTATAGTGATACATGCCCTATTAGTTAGGATCAAACAAGAAGGCACACCCAACCCATAAAAACCAAAAGAATATACCAATTACAACGACCACTTATTTACACTTCAAAAAAGAACTAATGGAAATCAACTTAACTATCCTTTCTTTAAGATATGCATAACGAATCATGAAGAGTAATATAACTCAGATTTAAGCATAAACCAAAAATCACCTTGATCATTTATTCATCATCTAATATTTCTTAAATAAGTCTATATCTTCAATGCTTTAAAAAAATCATGAAATATATACAAACTAAAGCTTAATTGTAGGAGACATAATCACGTTTATATCAAATAAAAATTTGAATAGTTCATGCAACCTTACTTAATCCAGCACTAACACAAACATATAAATTAGGTAATGCATTTCATTTCCACATACAATTACAGTGCAATATCTGTTATGTCCTCCCTTATACATACTATCAGGGGTCCACAATGAACATGATAGAAACATTAATTATCACAAAACATGGTCAACAATACCAAACATTTAGAATAGCCACAGTAAAATTCAAAGAAAAACCCAAGTGGAAGAACTTCCAAAGTTCAACATTAAATCATAAAAGTATAAAATTCCAAAAATAAATCAAATGTGACTAATGCCACCAACTAGACAATGAAAATAGATTTGGGTGACTAATCCATTCATAATAAAATTAAAAAGAAGTTAATGTTGACCCACATACAACACAACAAGATATCAATCAACCAAAATAAATCATCAATCTAAAAACATTTCACATAACAAGGTGGCTAGGGGTAGCCACACTCAAGGGAGTAGTCACTTCATGAAATCCAAGGTACCTCACTCTAGATGCGTTAGAGTATGCACCCAATCACTCAAGGAAGAAAATTATTTATATTTCTAACATCATCTTTATGCAACTTCATCCAATTATGGATTCTACTCTGTTACTAACATTAATATTAAATCTCGATCCTTTGCAAAATGCTACAAATAGGTTAAAATTTACAAGGGTTCCACTATGGATGCAATGCATAATTTACTTGGGGACTTAGTTCCTTTACATAATTGATCTATAATAATAAGGTACAATTCTAAATTTGTTAATGTACTCCTCCTAATGAATGATATATATTTCAAAACTATGCACAATATTTTCAACAAACAAGAATTACTTTCCAATTTCATAATCAATCATATTCCCTCAAAGATTATTACAACACTCACAAAATACATTTCATATTACTCAAATAAATTAAATTAAATTAAACATGCAAGTCTAATAATGCACAATCAAGATCATCACACCCATAGGGCTACAAAAATAGGTTACTCAAGAGAATTTGCAAGTTACTCAAAGAGAAGAAAATCACGCAACAAGGATTTTTTCAAACTAGGACTTCATCTCCACAACATATCACATACAATATATCACATACAACATACCATCACCAAGTCCTCATACACACAAACCACACAAGGCCAAAAGAAGAAAACCATCTGCTCACTATCAAAAAGCACTACTCTAGATGATTACGAACTTCATAAGCAACAACAAGACTAAAGACCCTAGAGTTTCAATCATAGATCCTAGCACAATTTGAGCCTCAATAGGTATTCACCTTTAACAACCAAGACTAAAAATCTCTCCCAAATCAAGTGGGAAGAACCGCATACATGAAAGAGATCACAAACAATGACTCTAAAGATACGAGGAGACGTCTGCTAACATGCACTACTAACCACCGGATGGGCATACAATTTTCCCCGAGTTCCCAGTGTAGAAACATGGGCTCTAATACCAAGTGTAATGCCCTGCCATGGAACCAAGGAGAACTAACCTAAACATGCAACTAAGTTAATAGGATAAATTTTTTTAAATGTTTACAAATAATATTTTGATAATAATTTGAAAGCAACACAATGAGACAAATGACATATACATAAATACAACTCAACAAAGGTTACAAATCTCAAGGGTTCCTTGATGTAGAATTACTTAAGAAAACTAATCTACGAAGAACAACTATAAAGAACTAATCATAAAATATATATCAATTGGATCCAATATACATCTCATTTAATAAGAGCACATATACAACTGATACCCAAGGTATACAAAAGAATCAGCATCCACTACACAAGTCATAGGGTATGAAATAATCCATAATAATAGAATACATCCTCTGAAAGGATGTCAACCCATATACAGATATATTAAAAATATACAACTCATGAAACTGAACAAGTCTCCAGAAGAATCAGAAGGTAGAACTGCAACAAGGATCATCCAAACATGAAGAAGAACGTCAAATCTCAATGGTAATAAGAATCACTACCACCCAATCTCATGGATCCAAAGGTCCACTCCCACCATGATGAGGAGATAACATCAGGCCCATTCACATGCGTATAAAACAAGAAGGAAACAACCAAGGTATACAAGACATCATACATAAAAGCATAGAAAGATCCTACAAGCTTTCTGAAACATAATAAAGAAATCTATACAATACCAGAGGCAACTGACACACATAGGATAACCTAAGATGTATATAGGAAGGTGTCATCATATACATATAACCCTTAAGTTTCATCTTGGTTGTCTCTCCGGACCCCGACACTCAAGTAACCATACATGATATTGGTGACCTCTCAAACAGATGAAGTCACTAACTATGACAGACACACAGACACACACCCCTCAAGGAAGAAAGCATCATCTCATCCTCCATCTTAGCCTATGATAGCGCTCAAGCATGGGTCAGGAGAATATCGCATTAGTTCATTTTAAAACCCCAATTAATCATTATGTTATCACTTATTAAGATTACTTACAATAAGTGATCTTGGCAACCACTTGTAGGCCCCGGTGCTTATTGCAAGCCACCCCCTACTACACAACTAGATAACCTACCCTAATTCTCAAACAAAAAGAAAGAAAAACCAAAACCATAAAGACTTCTCATAAATCATAAATTAAGATAATCACTAAGGAAAATGTTGGAGCATAACAAATAACATATCATATTATACAGGGATCCAAACTGTCCATCCCATATTAGACATCTCAATAGAACAATACAAATTCTCGTATCACATCACAAGATCAATGATCATCAAAAAATCACAAGAATCTATCTCCATGCATGAAGTAACTTAATCCATAAGATAAGCATTCAGAACACAGAACCACCATAATAGTTCAACTTTAGAACTTCCAAAGTGGAAGAACTTCCAAATTTCAACATTAAATCATAAAAGTATACAATTCCAAAAATAAATCAAATGTGACTAATGCCACCAACTAGACAATGAAAAGAGATTTCGGTGACTAATCCAGTCATAAGAAAACTCAAAATAAATTAATGTTGACCCACATACAACACAACAAGATATCAATCAACCAAAATAAATCATCACTCTAAAATAATATCACATAACAAGGTGACTAGGGGTAGCCACACTCAAGGGAGTATTCGCTTCATGACATCCAAGGTACCTCACTCTAGATGTCTTAGAGTATGCACCCAATCACTCAAGGCAGACAATTTGTTATATTTCTAACATCATATTTATGCAACTTCATGCAATTATGAATTCTACTCTGTTACTAGCATTAATATTAAATCAATCCTTTGCAAAATGCTACAAATAGGTTAAAAGTTACAAGGGTTCCACTATGGATGCAATGCATAATTTACTTGGGGACTTAGGTCCTTTACGCAATTGATCTATAATAATAAGGTACAATTCTAAATTTGTTAATGTACTCCTCCTAATGAATGATATATATTTCCAAACTATGCATAATATTTTCAACAAACAAGAATTACTTTCCAATTTCATAATCAATCATATTCCCTTAGATTTGATTACAACAATCACATAATAAAGCTCATATTACTCAAATAAATTCAATTCAATACAACATTCAAGTCTAATAATGCACAATCAAGATCATCACACCCATAGGGCTAAGAAAATAGGTTACTCAAGAGAAATTGCAAGTTACTCAAAGAGAGGGAAATCAAGCAACAATGAGTTTTTCAAACTAGGACTCAATCACCATAGCATATCACATACAACATATCACAACTATCATTCTCTAACAGATGAGGCAGTCCAGTGACCATCACCAAGTGCTCATGCACACAAACCACACAAGGCCAAAAGAAAAAATCCATCTTCTCACTATCGAAAATCACTCCTCTAGATGATTACAAACTTTATAAGCAACGACAAGACTAAAGACCCTAGAGTTTCAATCACATGTCCTAGCACAATTTGAGCCTCAGTAGGTATTCACCTATAACAACCAAGACTAAACATCACTCCCAAATCAAGTGGGAAGAACCACATACATGAAAGAGATCACGAATAATGACTAAAGATATGAGGAGACATGTGCTAACATGCACTACTAACCACCTAATGGGCATACAATTTTCCCAGAGCTCCCAGTGTAGCAACATGGGCTCTGATACCAATTGTAATAGCCCACCAGGGAACCCAGGAGAGATAACTTAAATATGCAACTAAGTTAACAAGATAATGTTTTTTAAATGTTTACAAACAATAATGATAACAACGTGGAATTAACAAAATGAGACAAATGGAATATACATAAATACAACTCAACAAAGGTTACAAATCTTGAGGGTTCCTTGACGTAGAATTACTTAAGAAAATTAATCTACAAAGAACAAATATAAAGAACTAATCATAAAAGATATATCAACTAAATCCAACATACATCTCATATAATAAGACCATATATACAATTGATACCCAAGGTATACAAAAGAATCAGCATTCACTGCACAAGTCGCACGGTATGCAATAATACATAAAAATAAAATACATCCTTTGAAAGGATGTCAACCCATATAAAGATATGGTACAAATATACAACTCACAAAATTGAACAAGTCTCTGGAAGAATCAGAAGGTAGAACTACTATAAGGATCATCCAAGCATGAAGAATAATGTCAAATCTCAATGGTAATAAGAATCACTACCACCCAACCTCATAGTTTGACAAAAGGTCCACTCTCACCGTGCTGAGGAGATAATATCAGGCCCACTCACACGGGTATACAACAAGAAAGAAACAACCAAGGTATACAAGACATCATACATAAAAGCATAGGAAGATCCTAGAAGCTTTCTGAAACACAATAAATAAATGTATACAATACTAGAGGCAACTAACACATGTAGTATAACCTAAGCTATATATAGGAAGGTGTCATCATATACGTCTAACCCTTAATTTTTGTCCTGGTAGTCTCTCTAGACCCTGGCACTCAAGTGACCATACATGGTATCAATGACCTCTCAAATAGATGAAGTCACTAACTATGCCAGACACACACCCCTCAAGGTGGAAAGAATCATCTCATCCTCCATCTTAGCTTATAATAGCGCTCAAGTATGGGTGAGGAACATATCTTATTAGTTCATTTTAAAACCTCAATTATTCATGATATTATCACTTGTTAAGATTACTTACAATAAGTGATCCTGGAAGCCACTTGCAGGCCCTGACACTTATTGCAAGTCACCCCTACTACACAGCTAGATAACCTACCCTAATGCTCCAACCAAAAGAAATTAAAACCAAAACCATAAAGACTTCTCATAAATCATAAATTAAGATGATAACCAAGGAAAATGCTGAAGCATAACAAATAACATATCATCCTATACAAGGATCCAAAATATCCATCCCATACTGGACATATCAACTAAACAATACAAATTCTCATATCACATCACAAGATCAATGATCATCAAAACATCACAAGAATCTATCTCAATGCATGAAGTAACTTAATCCACAAGATAAGCATTTAGAACATAGAACCACCATAACAATAGAAACAAGGTGACCAAGATAATTAAGACTTAACACAAAAGTGGTCATCACCTTTTCATGGTTAAAATAACATAATGATTGGAGACTCAGAGAACACATAACATAAGCAACAGATGTAACACAACCATACAAGAACCAATCAAGACATGAAAATGGTTATAAATACCCACAATATAAACCCAAGGTGCACAAAAATGAATTCATAAAATAAATCAAGTCTTAGAAGACAAGACCCCTCCTAGGGCATCACTCTACCCGAAGTGGAAAAAATATTCAAGTACACAAAACACAACAATAAAGCACATAGAGTATATCAACATTGTTTTGGACAAAAAAAATGGAGGTCTCCGCTCTGCAACTCTCGCTCCCTTTCCCGCCCAAGCTCGATTTCAAACTGAAGGTCCCATGCCCGCCTCCTTGGGGGGAGATGCTGCCCCCCTGGCAGACCCACCTGTTGGTCCGGATGGACCCCAGATCACGGACACTGTGCCAGAGTCAACGGGGGATTCCCAAAAGGCGTCATCTTCTTCCGCAGTTTCTCCTACACCAAACTGGAAAGGAGCTCTTGTCGGTGAAGCCCAACAATCCTTGCAGGCCCTTTTGGTTGATTTTGTTCAGACAAAAGAAGGTGTTGAACTGTCACTCCCGGACTCTGTGGTAAACCGCACGATGGCGAATTTCCAGATGGCTTTGGTGGGTAGATTCTTTGATTTCCAACCTACCATTGAAATGGTCAGAAAATGGATTGCTAACCAGTGGAAGATCAAAGGTTCTACCCTAGTTTCGGCTATGCCGGGTGGACTTTTCCTGTTTAATTTTACCACCCTTGAGGACATGACCAATGTGCTGGCTGGTTCATGGGTCTACGGAAAGCATTTCCTAGCCCTTGCAAAGTGGAAACCTGGTTTCAATTCGGCAATGGACCTTGCTAGATCGGCCCCTGTTTGGGTTCGCCTCCCAAGACTCCCGCTTGACTATTGGGATGAACAGGTTTTCCGATGGATTGGGGATTCCTTTGGTGCATTCATAACAACGGACCAGGTAACAAAGTCTAAATCCAAGTTGGTATTTTCTCAATTCTGCATGAATGTCACTGTGAACAAAGTTCTGCCCAACTTTGTTATATTAAAATCCAAACTGGGTAGATGGACCCAAGCTTTAGTCTATGAGAATGCTACCCTGTTTTGCAGTAAGTGTAATCGAAGAGGCCACTCTAGTGATTCCTGCAAGGCCAATATTTCAAAGAAGAAGCAGCAGAATAAGGACAAGGGCCTTGCTGTGACCCCCCCGCCTGCGGTGTCGGAGGACCCGGTGGTGGCTAAGCCACACTTCGATGCAGAGGTGTTGGTTCCTATTGCGCTGCCTCCTGTGGCCTATGATACTTCTTCTGATGTGATGCCACTGGAAGACGGTGAGATTGTCTCACCCCGGATGCTGGTTCGGGGGAGTCTTGAGGCGACTCCAGTCATATCCCAGATAGTCATGGAGACCCACCCTATCTTAGAGAAGGTCTCAGTACCTTCCCTAACAGTGACACCTCCCTAGGCGGGGAGCCAATCCCTTGTGGATAAGAAAGAACAGCCTGATATTGTGGTAGCACTTGAGCTGATTGACCCAGTAAGAACAATCAAAAATACCCCAAGGGGGGTTTTGAAAAGCCCCCTCAGCTCAAATGACAGTTCTGAGGATGAGACGGGGGAATGGAAAACACAGAAAAAGAAAACCAAAAATAAAAAGGTAGATGTGGGAGCGGATACTCCAAGAGGAAGACCCTCGAAAAGAGTAAGAAGATCGAAAGGATCCATAATGGAGGTTGCGGCAGGAAGGCAACAGACCCTGGAAACTAGCTTCAAAAGTAAGAGATGAACTGCCTCTCTTGGAATGTGAGGGGATTAAACAGCTCCCTCAAAAAAACGGCTGTTAAACACTATATTTTCGATCTCAAACTGGAGATTCTTCTTCTTCAGGAAGTCAAAATGTCTGCTAAGTCCTTTACTACTCTTGCGCCACTTCTTTGGCCTGGGGCTGATTTCTATTATTCTAAAGTGGCAGGTGCGTCTGGTGGTATAGCCACCCTTTGGAACCCATCTAGATTAACTGGGCAGTTGATTAACTCCTCCCCTAACTTCCTGTTTGTCACCTTTAGGAAGTCTGGAGTCGAATGGACCACATTTAATATCTATGCTCTGAACACCAGACATGCGCGGGCCACTCTGTGGAATGATTTGTGCCTCCAGATTTCTTTAGTTGGCTATATGAACTGTCTCCTGGCTGGGGATTCTAACACCCCCCTTTACCCTTCGGAAAAGTGTGGCGGTCTTGTTGACTTCTCTGACAGTATGGGGGATCTGGCGGATTTTATTTCTTCCACGCGCCTGCTTGACCTTACTCTGAAGGGTGAACCTTTCACCTGGTCCAACAATAGAAAAGGCTCTCATCTAATCCAAGTTAGGCTCAATAGGTTCCTTGCCAATCCTTCTTGGAATCTCTGTCTGACCTCCACCCTGTCGGCTCTCCCTAGAACTACCTCTGACCACAACCCCCTTTTGCTTTTCTGGTCGGACTCTCCTAAAATTAACCCATCGCCCTTCAGATTTGAAATAATGTGGTGCTCTCACCCCTCCTTTAGGGATCAGGTTAATTTCTGGTGGAAGACTAAAATTAGAGGCACTGCTATGTTTAGGATAGCTCGGAAACTAGAAATTATCAGGAGGGAAGTCAAAGGACGGAGCAAACATAACTTTGGCGATTGGCGTAAGGAAAAAATTGATCTCTCAGACTCTTTAGTTTCCCTTCAGGCTCAGCTGGCTTCTGGTAGCTTCCCACCTAAGATACAAGAGGAGGAGGAGAGGACTAGACTTAGGTGGTGGGAAAATTTGAAGAGGGAGGAAATCTTCTGGAAGCAGAGATCCAGAATTCAGTGGCTGACTGAGGGAGATAGAAACACAACTTTTTTCCATAGGTCTGCTTGCATTCACAAGAAGAAAAGTTCCATCACCTCTCTCCTAGATGAGAGAGGGAATGTGGTTAAGGAAAAGGAGAAAATTAACCAGGTTGCAGTTTAATACTTTTTAGACCTTTATTCTGAAAGGAGTCCTGCCTGCTCTGATCACATCCAAACCATGCTTCTAGACCACATCCAATCCGCTATTACCCGTGGGGACAATGAAATTCTCACTAAGAGGGTTATTGATGAGGAAGTTAAGAAGGAAGTTTTTGATATGGGTGGTTACAAAGCCCCCAGACTAGACGGATTTCCCCCTGCTTTCTTTCAAGAGTACTGGGAGATTGTGGGAAGCGATGTGACTAGAGCTGCAAGAGACTTCTTTAGGATGGGTCGGTTGCTTAGACAGCATAATCAAACCTACATTGTG
>MU228245.1:208195-230118 GCA_018584345.1 Thuja plicata
AGTTTGTTTCCTCATGGAATAACAGGAATGTCTCGGTGGGAGGCATTCATTTTCAGCTCAACGAGGAGGTCATTGCTGAGGCTACGGGGCTTCCAATGGTTGGAAGAAAATACAAGAAAATGAGCCGGACTGCAGATCCTATAGGCCTTAAACAATTTTTCAAATAGGGGGAGATGGCGGTTAGGAAATAGGGGGGTTTCAACAGAGAAGAATTGCCAGACTTCTAGCCCAAAATCTGCCTCATCATCATGAAATACTTCACTCTTGAAGGTAAGTTCATGGTGTTCTACAATTATCACCTTCCATTCCTGAATCACATTAGGAATAAAGACTTAATCTCCATTCCTTTTTATTTGTTACACTCTATTGAAAGAAATATTAGTGATATCAAAAGTAACCCGGACAGAGTTATCCTCCACCAAGGCCTCCTACTCTATCTTTACCAGTTTCATAAAGCCATATGCCCAGCCCCCCAACCCCCTCTGATCATTTAGATGATGTCCCAGGATACGACTGCTGGTAAAGCAGACAAGACCTCCAACTCCTCCTCTAGGTCCATTCGGATTACCCAAGATATTGAGAAATCTGAGAAAAAAGCCCACAAAAAAATGCTAAGATTCCCACTCATACTCAGGAGGATTTGTTAGACTCTTATGTTTCTGACTCTGTGGGTTGCTTGGATATGAAAGAGGCTGATAACACACCCGAGATAGAGTGTAAGCCTAAAAAATAGAAGATAACTAAAAACCTGGTTAATCTTGAAGTGGACCTAAGCGGGACTGGCCGGAGACGATCTAACAGGATTGCTAAAGAGCAATGTAAACTTAAGATGCTGGAGACGACCTCCAGAGAGCTCTCCCCGTCTGAAAATGCCTCCCATTCCACTGATTCTAGAAAGATGTCTTCGGAAGGCTATATGAGCCCAACTGCTAATACCCCCCTGACCAACCCTAAGAGTGCTAAGAGCCCTACCCCACCCCAAAGTCCCAAATGCGACCCCCAGGATAAACCCCTCTCACCTATTTTGGAGGAGAAAAGTAACTTCGTGGGCACCCTTAAGAGCAAGTTTGTGAAGATTGATATGGAAATAGCGGAGATCAAGAAAGGAATGCAGGACCTGGTGGACCTCTATAGGAGGACCAATAAATTTGCCTTGAAATTTATGCATGCCTCCGTGTTAACTCTTTGTAATGTGCAGGGGAAGTTGTCTGGAAGCTAATGCTGAAAACAGAGAACTATTTTTGTTCCTCCAGGAGGAGTGGGCGAGATCCCTGCTGTCCAAGTAGCTGGGAGGGAAGAATTAGCTCTTTGGTCTATGGTGTGTTATTTTTTGGATGGGCTGGTCCCTCGGTTCCCCTGCTCTGTTTTGAGGGATGGTGTTAAGTTTAGTTTTAGTATTTGGACAAACCCTGCGTGGCTCCGTAACATTATTTTTGATGCTGTTGTAGATAATAGCTACTTTGGTTATTTCTTTTTAAGCAGAACTGATACTTATGTTTTTGATAGAGGAAAAACTTTAAATTCCTGTGCTAACAGTCAAATCTGCTTCAAGCTTTGGCTAGTGCCATTGACATGCTGTTAATGTGCTTCTAGTCCCCTGTTCCACGGGCCAGCACCCTCTTGCTGCTTTTATCTATCAAAAACAATAAAGCACCCACATAATTTAATTTAATTTTTTTTAAAAAGAATTTCTGAAAATCGAATACCCACTACATGCGAATGCAAATAAAAAATTTAAATTAAACTAAATGTGATTTATATAAAATAGAATACCACTCCATGCAAATTCAAAAAAAAAATTGGAAATAAAATTTCTAAGAGTAGAATATCACTTCATGCGAATTCAAAAAAGTTTTTTTTTTAAATAGAGTTTCTTAAAAGATTTTTTTTTAATTATTTTTTTATTTTTTAAATGGAATACTATTTTATGCAAATTCAAACAAGAATAATTATGTTAGTACAAATAAATAAATCCTTCTTAAATAACATGCAAATTAATATATCTTATAAATACTTATTCTTTAAAAAATCTTATTTAAGATCATAATAAAAGAGAGAACATGCATTTATCCTCATTTTATATTTTACTATGCAATTATAGATCTACATGCAATAATATTAAATTACTTAAATAGTAAAGCATACAATTTATCTCTCTTTTTCATATATTTCCATGCATATCTAGATCTGGGATAGGACAAGAACCTGGCAAAGGTATGATTCTCATTTACAGGTGAAGGGTTTTTACAGATCTGAAGGCTAATATCCAATTTGGCAAAAATATCAAATTTCTCATAAAGGAAGACATCATTCACAAATCTGAAACTCTAATGATAGTTTTGAAAATTAAAACATTCCAAATGAAAACCTTGATGTTCATATTACAACCAAAGCAATTAAATGAACCCCTTAAGCTCAAAACATAGATCTGACATACAATCATGAAAGAAAACCCACACAAAGCTCCAATAACCTATTCTTCAAATTTGAAGCAATATAAACACATAATATCAAACAAGGAAGATTCAAACACGGGATCTCAGCAATCTGGGTGCATAGAAGACAGGGATCTGGAAAGCTAAAATTAACAAGATCAAGATCCTACCTTAGTAACTGATGAGAAGATCCAATACAAATCCCAAGCAATCAAGAATCCAAAATACTCCTAAGCTTTCAACAAATCTCCCATCGCTTGAATTCTCCTTCTCCCTGATTGGACAACCTTCAAAATGGCTTTCAATTCAAAGATATAGAAAACCAGGCAATTATGTTTTTTAAAAGTGAAACCCTAATGGAATATCAATTATTTAATTAAAAATTAAAAGAAATGCTTTATTTATAATTTTCACTTAAAGCAATGCACAACTCAACTTTATAATATAAAAATAAAGTCATAATTGAAAATGCATGAGAATATTTCAATTTAAATAAATCAATTTAATCATGCAGCTTAAAGCAATGCTCAA
Source organism: Thuja plicata (assembly GCA_018584345.1). Lineage (NCBI taxonomy): Eukaryota > Viridiplantae > Streptophyta > Pinopsida > Cupressales > Cupressaceae > Thuja > Thuja plicata. The sequence goes on from MU228245.1 coordinate 211,162, forward strand.
TAATTCAACTTGCACAATTAATTACAGTATTTGGATTTAATATTTATCAAATTAAAAGTTAACGATTAAATTACTTAACTAAATATAGGCATTTAATTAATATTTAGTTATTAAATAGCCATACATTTAATATATCAATGTTTTAACCTTATCAAAGGTATAATTATTAACATTAATATTTACCATAAATAATCATTAAATAAAACAAGCCAAAAGCACCATTAATCCAACTGAAAACCATCTAAACATATAAACTAACTGAAACAAATAAACAACTAAAACATAAACACAAGCACGCACAGAAAGGCTTGTGAATCCACATCACTTAACGGATTTAGATAGGACAGTCAGTTAGATTCTTGTCTGTTTCTAAGACAAAATAAGTGTTTAGAGTAGGGATTTAGGCCTGAATATTATCTCCCATCTCTTACCATTGAGATATTATGATAGGGCACGCTCACTCCTGCTAATTCAGGGAAGATGTAGCCCAGTTCCTACAAACCTATTATCACAAAGATGAAAATATGCATACATATAATATAACAGACAATGGTTGAGATCAGTTTATCATGTGGATCTTGCTGAAGCAAGTAACTATGGCTCTGTCTCATACCATACAAACACACCAAACAACAATGTAAAACATACAAATGATCCATGAGCATACGGATATATGGTCAGTATTATTAGAAAACTATAATCAAAATGACATCGTAACATAGACATAACCATTCTAAAATAGCCATAAATCACATGTAAATAGAATATATAATATAACTAAGCAATTGATCAATAATATAATGAAAAGTAAAACATGAATATCCTCGAAACCAACTGAAATAACTAATGCAAATATGAAAAAGCCTAAAAGAGTCCAGAAATTGAAATAGAAAGGTAGACTAAGGGGTGGATATTACATGACCGCAAGAGTACTAGTATTACAAGTATGGGCAAGGAGCACCTATCCATCAGCAAGTCAATTACAGATGACCCTTGATGGGATGGTTATCCTTTTGTTTATAGATACTTAGGTTTTATTACACAACCCCACTTGGGGAAGACTTATTACTGGAGGCGTTAGCTCAACGATCTCAGTGCAGTGACCTAGATATCATATCAAGATAAAGAGGTCTGGGGAGATTGGAGGTCTCGTAGGTGACACCTATTTGTTTCACATCCATTGATTGGGAGGACCTCCTCCATTATTGAGAATTATTTTGTCTCTCAGATATTGAGGCAGTATGGATGGCTTCAGAGCATATCGTAGGAGTTTACTGCATATGCTCATTTTGTTCATGAGTGACAGGGATGGGCTCCTAGGTTATCTCCCTTTCTTTCATTATAGGAGATCACTTAGTTGCGGTGGGAATCCTGGGATACTTGTATGATGTGGTAGATGTAGGGGCCATGCCAGAGTATAGGGATTACTTTTACCAACATCCATTCCCTACATTTACTAATTCAACTAAGAGAGTATCACAGATCAATGAGGAGGATACACATCCAAGAGATCAGAGAGCCGTATTTTCATTAAATGGAGGATATTTGTGTTAACTTTCCAAATTATTAACTGATTTCTTAGTTTGGTCTACAAAATCTTATCTTCTAGTGGTTTATAAATAATTTCTTGAACCCTCTTCTACCCAACATGCCCTCTTCCATCCACACAGAGCTTAAATTTCTATAGTTTGGATTAAGCTACTTGCGAAATGGAAATTGCAAATGTGGATATACACGTGTCTAAGGAAGACATGTAGATAGACGATAAAATAATGGATGATTGATTGGAAGACGTGCAGATAGCGGATGAAATAATAGATGATCAGATAGAAGACGTGCAAACAAAAGAGAATGAGAAAGAGGATGAAATAATGGATGATTTAATGGTAATAGTAGAAGATAATGTTTCCTTTTACGTCAAAACTTCACAATATTTCATACCTCTCTCTCAATTGTGAGGGATAAAGTGATTAAGTTTACAAGGTAAGTTTGTAAAATATGAGATGTTTTATTTTAAATATTTGTACTTGTATAACAATTTAAAATTGTACCATTTGCCTAGTTTTTAATTGAGATGTAGGATTGTGTTCCTCTAGTAAGGTTGTCTTTTACAAAATCAAATTGTGTCCTTTACTCTACACATACTAGATTCTATATGAAATATAATTTTCATATTATTTGTTGTAATTTATGTTGGGAATGTGAATTGCAATGGTCACACGACCTTTCGCATTCCCTTCTTTTTGTCTTCTAGCTGAACATGATTGTATATAAACATTTGCATAGTCATGTATTACTGGTTGGTGAATAATATAGAGAATTCTCTGTTGAGAGTGGATTTAGCCATTTATGGTGAACCACTAAAAATATTTGTGTCTTGCATCCTTGATTATTTTTTTGGTTCTTTTATATTTTAGTTTAGTTGTTTTTATTATGTTTTTTATTTTGTTTTTATTATGTTTCTTTGCTTGTTTTGAATCAATAATCTCACTACTAAACCAAGTTTTATTGCAATATTTCTTTTTCAAATCTCTAAGTTTTCTATTTCTTATTGATGGTTTATTTGCCTCTTTATAATCTTTTAAATTAATAGAGTTAACTCTTCTAAAAAAATTATAATTCCATGAAATGTTTCTAAAACATTTAAAAATATTTTTTATAAAATAATCTGAATGTTATACAACCGCTACCTTATTATCTCATTTCCGTCTTGTGTTGCATCGGGCTTTTTATTCCCCGCAACATGCATTACCAACGGTCTTATTCTTTGATTTTGGTTATCATGCATATCTTCTTTCTAATTTTAATTTTGCTTTGGTTTGTCTCAATGGTATAAAAGCTCCTTTGTCCTTGTTATTTCTTTTCCATTCCCAGATGTAATTTCCTTGTTTGGGAATAAAAAACCCTAACCCTCATTAACTTTATAGCCCACATTTTAACAATCTAGAGCATCAATTATTATTAACAAGTATGCTACAAGACATATCTTAGTTCTGAAATCATTGCTAATCATTTTCATCTACCGATTCTTACAAGAATTTTATGTTTCAATACATTACTGTTAAAACTGAATGGGGAGTTTTAATTATTTTTGCTTTTTTAATGAGGCAACTTATGTTTTTCGTCGTTCAATTGTAATTAATTCACCATTGATAAACCAATTTCAATAAGTACTATGATTAATATGAGCAGCATGCCAAGGCGTAATACATATTCCAATTTTCTTAAAGATTGATTGAGTTGATAGCGGAGAAATGAACATGAGAAGGTCTGATAATGATTCATTTCCAGCCAAGGTATTTCCCTTTTCTTTCTAGTTTAAAGATGTCCATATTTTTCTATGTTCAAAGATCAACACTTTGGAGTCTTAAGTAATTTTTATCTACATTGTAAGCATAAAATTTAAAAATATGAAAATAAGTGCTTGAAAGATACAAATAAAAACATAAACAACTCAAGCCTTATTTATCAATTATATTATAAACCTCAATTCAAGCTTGTTGTAGAAACTTTCTTATTAAGGAATATGAATACAATTAATGAGTATAACACTATATTTTAGTAATAAGTCTCGACATAATAAATTTCCATAAAGATTTGACATCCTCAAAATGATGAGGAGCTAGTGGTATTTGCATAAACTAGATTTATATCCTCAAAGTGATGAGAGGATGATGGTATTTTGAGATTTTCATGAGAGGATGGATGAGGATAAGATGGTAGTCTTGAGTTAATTGGATGACTCTAGATTGAACTGGGAAACAGAGAAGATAATTCAACCAAATTGGAAAATTGCCATTTTGAGTTCCTAGGAATATATTAATGAAATATTTTTAGTTTATTAATGGATAATTAGATAAGCAAGTTATTGATAAACGATTAATTTTTTATAAGATAATTCTGAATTGTTGAATTCATTTAATAAAAAAATTGATGAAGAAGTTATTGACTTGAAGAATGAGTTAACTAATGGAGAAGACATGAGAGAATAATAATCCAATTTTTTAATTTATTAAATGGATTTATCAATGAAGAAGCTACTAAATTAACCAATGAGTTAATTAGGGAAGAAGACATGAGATTATAATTATAGAACTTCTATTTTATTTAAATGAATTATTAACTCATCTAAATAAAATACAAAAAAAATTCAATTAAATGATTATAACAAAGATAATGGATAATGTTGATGATTAACAATGGGATGATAATCTAGTTTATTTATTTATTTGAATGGATAATTAGTTCATGTTAATTAAATAATAAATAATTTATTTAATCAAATGATTATAAAGAATAATAATGATGATAAACGATATCATGATATTATTATATAATAATATATAATGATCTATAATGATATAATAATGATATGATGATGATCCAATTTTTAGCCTGATATTTTATTATATTTTTTCATTAATATTTTTTTTTTAAACAAAAGTGGGCTAGCCACTAAATATATTTAATAATAAAAATTGGTTCAAGAGCTCATCCGGGAAAGAACCAGCAAGAAAACCCAGAATCCTTGCTCAAATAAAATAATTAAATTCAAGAACAAGTTCACCACCCAAATGCATTGATCCTTGTTTTTAGAATGTGGCTTCAAAAGTTGCATAATACCATAATAATACCTACTGGTTGGTTCTTCTCATCAGTACTAGTAGTCGGTTAGCCCAGTTAGTCGATACCACATGTCGATTGTGTCGGTCGGTCCGTCAGTGACGGATAGCCCGATGTCAGTTCTGGATGTCATCGGTGTCAGTTCTAGTCATCATCGGTGTCGGAACCGGTCATCGTTAGGGAACATTAGCACCGATATGGAACATTTTTGCATTAACATTGAAATTTAAATTTTTCTATTTTGCAAAAATTCCTCTTGATTCACCTTTTGTAGAAAATAACTAAAATGAGCCAAATTCAAAAAAGCATCCTACATTTTGAAACACAGAATCTCATGTACTCTAGCCAGTAATATGATGACAATATTTTACTTTTGAGATTCTCATCCTCAATCGTAAAAAAATGTCAACTTCTATCAGCACATGTGCAAAATACCATGAATCACAAAAAAAAAGATGCAAACTACTACCAACACATGTGCACTCCCAATGTTTTTGATAGATAAAAGCAGCAAGAGGGTGCTGGCCCGTGGAACAGGGGACTAGAAGCACATTAACAGCATGTTAATGGCACTAGCCAAAGCATATAGCAGATTTGACTGTTAGCACAGGAATTTAAATTTTTGCCTCTATCAAAAACAAAAGTATCAGTTCTGCTTAAAAAGATAAAACCAAAGTATCTAAAATCAACATCAACATCAAAAATATTGTTACGGAGCCACGCAGGGCTAGTCCACATACTACTTCTAAACTTAACAATACCCCTTAAAACAAAGCAGGGGAACTGAGGGACCAACCTATCAAAAAAATACCACACCATGGACCATAGAGCTAATTCTTCCCTCCTAGCTGCTTAGACAGCAGGGATCTCACCCACTCCTCCTGGAGGAACAGAAATAGGTCTCTGTTATCAGCATTTGCTTCCACATTGCCGTCAGACAGCTTCTCTTGCACATTGCAAAGGGTTAACGCCGAGGCATGCATCACTTTCAAGGAAAATTTGTTGGTCCTCCTGTAGAGGTCCATCAGGTCCTGCATTCCTTTTTTGATCTCCGCTATTTCCATGTCAATCTTCACAAACTTGCTCTTAAGGGTGCCAGTGAAATTACTTTTCTCCTCCAAAATAGGTGAGAGGGGTTTATCCTGGGGGTCACATTTGGGACTTTGGGGTGGGGTAAGGCTCATAGCTCTCTTAGGGTTGGTCAGGGGGGTATTATCAGTCGGGCTCATATAGCCTTCTGAAGAACTCTTTCTAGAATCGGTGGAATGGGAGGCATTTTCAGTTGGGGAGAGCTCTCTGGAGGCCGTCTCTAGCATCTTGAGTTTACATTGCTCTTTGGCAATTCTGTTAGACCGCCTCCGGCGAGTCCCGCTTAGGTCCACTTCAAGATTAACCAGGGTTTCAATTATTTTCTATTTTTTAGGCTTACATTCTGTCTCGGGAGTGGTATCAGCCTCTTTCCCATCCAAGCAGCCCACAGAGTCTGAAACATAAGAGTCCACCAAATCCTCCTGCGTGTGGGTGGGAAGCTTAATACTTTTTTTGCGGGCTTTTTTCTCAGAAAACTCAGGTCCTTGGGTGATCTGGATGGACTTAGATGAGGAGTTTGTCTGTTTTACGAGCAGCCGTATCCTGGGATATCATCTGAATGATCATAGGGGGTTGGGGGCTGGGCATATGGCTTTATGAAACTGGTAAAGACAGAGCAGGAGGCCTTGGTGGGGGTATTAGGATAACTCCTAATGTTTCCCTTCTTATTGACGTAACCATATTACCTCATTTGGGTGTAATTTCTAGTTATGATTCTTTATGGTGACTTTACATTTAACTTTTTCTTACATCAAACTAATAATTTTTCAAACCAAAAGTTCCAATCAGTTTCTTAGTTTAGAAAAATCTATATATAAACTTTTGAAAAATGAAATATTCTATTTTTTTTAAAGGAGTACTTTATTTTGGCATATTAAAAAGAATCTTTTGAAGCCTTCATAATTGTGACTCTCACTAACAACATTCTTATCTATTTGTAGTCACTGTTGGATTAGAAAATAATGATAGAGTGTGAGCTTTATAGTTTCTATACAAAATATTGCATAGATATACATCTTTATCGATCAAATATAGAAGCCGAACTTAAAACTAAAAGAGGGGTAAAAATTTGTTGAAAACCAAAGAAAACAATACAAAAAAAGTAACTAAGAGCTCTATTGAGCCTTATCTTGATCAAAAAGTTGATCCAACTCAAGATATAAATCAGTGGGAAGATGCCTCTGGTCAACAACATTCCAATCCTGCATATGCTCGGAATCCCATTTAGCCAAGCAATTAGCAACACCATTCTAATCACAAGGGATATACGTAAAAATGGAAAATTCAAGAGACCTGCATAACTGAAGGATCTTCTTAATAACTCAGGCCAATTGCAAGCATACATTCGCTAGATCTTGTTGTCTATTCAATATATTAACAATCACATGTGAATCAGCATCACAAATGATCCTGCGCCAACCACGCAAACAATAATGTTCCACTGCAACCAACATGGAAAGGGCCTCCATGAGAATACTGGTATGATAACCTTTGTGAATAGAAAAATGAAACTGAAATTCCCCAAAATTGGTAGGCCCAACTCACTCCATGCCTATAGGACCAATATTTACCCGAGAAGATTCATCAGTGTTGATTTTAATAACTCAACGTAGAGGAGTCTAATTCCCCTTGCGATTAACTCAATATGAATGATGTTTGGATCTACTTTTGTAGCATTGGGTAGAAAACAAAGGAACAACACCTTGTAGAGGAAAAGAGAGGCGAGTGCAAATACCCACAGGTGCATGACCCCAAACCTAATATCTTGAAAGATCCTCTAATTTCTTTCCTTCCAGACATGCCAGAGAATAAGGGAAGGTCCAATATCCCAATCAACTTGAAGAAAGGAGGACCTAGAAGGGGAGTTCCCTAATCAGTCCCAGAAAACAGACATAGAAAAAATATGCCAGCAAGGGAAGCCCCACACACTCCACTAGAAGTGTCAAATATGCTTGATAAAGGAGCACTAAAAGAAGAGGTGAGAGACAAAATCCTCACCATTACTACATAAAACATAGATTGAGGGGCCATGAAAGCCTCACTTCCAGATATTATCCTAGGTAAGACAGTGATTGTGAACCACCAACCAGAGGAAGAATTGGCACTTAGTCCAAGATAATGAATTCCAAACTTGCTTCCACCAATGCACCTCCACATCGCCAAACAAATTTATAGTCATTTTCAGGTACCCTGTAGAAACAGAATACTTCCCAGAAGTACCTCCCCAAGACAAAATACCAGGCTCCTACAAAGAGATACACTCCCTAGAAGCCATAATTTGTGAAAAGATCCATCTCATCCCTCGCTGACCCCCAAGCGGAAATTCAGAAGAATTATTCCATCTATAACCAAAAACACTACCCAGATTAAAGACCTCCTTATAATGAGCCACCATATCCCAACTAGAAAAAAAAGAAAGAGTCACAGAGAACTTGCAATTGCGAATGAGAGACCAAAAGAGGAGGGTTTCCTTTCCAAAAGTCACTCTAGAATAGAGCCTCAGAGCCCCTATGCCAAATCCAAAAAAAGGTTCTCTTCACTTAGTGAGCACCTTTCTTGAGGTTATTCCACACCATAGAACTTCTTCTTTCCAAAGGAAACCATGAGATATTTTAAGGATCAACTCCTGGTAAATACTTATGCAACATGATATGGGCCCAGAGTTGAGACTGACTAGAACACCAGCGCCAATAAAGCTTGGCAGAAATAGATTGGTCACTCAAGATATTTGATCTAAGGCCCAGGCCTCCCTCCTTATTGGGCCTACAAATAGTATCCCAATTGATTGGGTTCCATTTGGAATTTTGCAAATTACCACTCCAAAGAAATTGTAATGACAAGGCATCAAAATCCTTAAGAAAATAAAGAGGGGCTACCTGAACCATGCTTCTATAGATAGAAAGAGCTTGACTCACATATTTCAAGAGAGTCATCTGACCCTCCATAGAGATCCATCTATGATTCCAATGATTAACATTTATTTGCATCTTATCTTCTCACAATAATAGGAATGCCAGGGTAAGTCAGAGGGAGAGAATCAATCTGGAATCTTAGGATATTAGCAATCCTCTACTGAATAGGCCTAGGATTATTGAATAATTAAATACAAGATTTATGGTCATTGATTTTGTGACCCGAGGTAACCAGATAAGTATCTAAAGTGAGCCTAAAGGCTTCAAATTCCTAAATTAGAGCTCTACGAGCAAGTGTAGTATCATCAACAAACTGGAGAAGAGAGAGACAAGGAAAACCATTTCCCCATCACCATTTGTGTATCAAATTTTGGAAAACTTGAGATTTAATAAATCTCCCAAGGCTCTCAGCCATAATAATAAACAAATAAGTAGAGAGAGGATCACCCTGGTGAAGACCCCTAGAGGTACCAAATAAATCAGAAGGTTCTCCATTTCGAAGAACAGAGGAGGAAGAAGTAACACATCTTAGAGTCCAACTCACACACTCCAAATTGAATCCAAATGCAAGAAGATTTTTCCCCAGAAATCCCCACTTAACTCTATCATAAGCCTTAGCCATATCCATCTTGATGAATATAGAGCACTCTTTACAAGCATACATAGAGTGGATGACCTCAAAGGACATAACCACCCCATCCAGAATTTGTTTCCTAGCTACAAAACCCCCTTTCTCATCTAAGATAACCATGGGAAGCCAAAGTTTAAGATTTTTTGCAATTAACTTAGTAATAACTTTATAGACCACATTACAAACAGCAATAGGCTGAAAGAAATTTAGCTGATTATCCCCTTCCTTTTTTAGAACAAGAATAAGTATTGTAGTATTTAAAGCTATGAGAGTCTATTTTTCATAATAGGATTCTTGAACCACAACTAATAGGTCATGATTAATAATATCCCAAAATTCTTGGAAATTTTTAATTGGAAAATAATTAGGCTTAGCAGCCTTTCCCTTACACATGCTAAAGACCACTTCCTCCAATTTAGACATAGAAATCGGTCTCATTAGATATTAATTCATTGCATTGGTCACAACAAAGGGTATACAAGACAAGAAAGTATCCTCCTTAATGTTAGTAGGAGGTGAATCATCTCAAAAAAGAGTAGAATAGAACCAAATAGCTTCCCTGGACACAACTTGAAAAGAAGTCAATTGTGAACCATCTAAACCAACTAGAGATGAAATAACTCCTATTTTTGCAGGCATGCAAAAATTTATCAAAAAAAGGAGTGTTATAATCCCGTTCGTGAAGCCAATCAATCTGAGCCTTCTTTGTCCAATCAATTTCCTCTCTAAGATCCCACTCTTCTAAATCCCTAAAAGCCTAGGATTCCTCTTTTCCAAGGGCTTCTAAAAAATGTAGATTTCAAATCTTCCATATAATGAATTCCTAACATTCTTGAGCCCTCTTCTTCATGGTGTGAAGATTACCAAAGAAAGTCTTATTCCAATTCTTCAGCATCCTTTTCACATACTAAATGTTTTTCAAAAAGGAGAACATAATAGTGCCATAAACTAGGCTACCATATCACCACAAATAGACCATTAAATCATGAAGAGAAGAGTCTCAAAGCCACATCAACTGGAACTTAAAAGGAGGATTCTTGGGAATAGAAACAAAACTAGTTGAGAGCTTGATAGGCTAGTGATCAGAACCCCTCCAATCCATAATCTCCGATGAGAGAGATAGATTACCACTATTTGAAAAGAAGGAAACCAAAATTATATCCTAGCATTCCAATATTGCATCATCCCCAACCCTTCTATTATTCCACGTAGAGAGCCCATTAACTGGTTTGACATCAAAAAAATTTAAAAGATCCATATTTTCTTGAAGAAGCTCACAAGAAGGTCCTAAAGGAGCTAGCCCACCTCTTTTCTCCTCCAAACTTAAAACTGAATTGAAATCCCCAGCTAAAATACATGGTAAGAAAGGATGAAAACTTCTAACATACCTCATATGCGTCTAGAGCCTTATCTTTCCAGGGAGATCAACATGAGCATACACATTAGTGACCAGAATTATCTCACCCTTTTCCAGACTAGAGGCAACCATAGAAAGAGCCGAGTGACAAGAAATCCACCAATGAGGGTTTATTTTCCTAGGGTCCCAATAGGTAGCTAATCTATGGCCAGATCTCCCCTATGATCCAATACATTTTCATTGACCAATATACCAAATATTGGAGGCACATCATAACATGGAACCACTGGAAGCTTAGTCTCCTGAATACAAAGAATGTCTATAGAGTGATCAACCACTAGCTCATGAATATCTTTTTCTCTGGGGATTTTTATTTTACCCACTAACATTCCATGAGAGAATAATCATTGAGTAGAGTGCAAAAATTACGCATCCATGGGCTTGAAAACCCCCGACTCTACAAGTAAATCCACTGTAAGCTAAATTTTCTTCTGATCCCTTTTGTAGCTACTTCCTAAAGGAGTAACAAAAGAGACATTCTTAAATGGTCTTTACATCAAGTCTAATGCAAGAGGAGACCCCTTTCCCTTCCCAAATGCAAACACATCTTTAACCAAATCGGCCAAGAGAATAACATTGTCTTGTGGTACATGGGAAACTACAAGGGCACTAGACTCAGACGCAATAGGGATCTCAATCCTCTCCTGAACATCTTTATCATGGTTCACAATATAATAATCCTGGATAGGAATCCCCCGTCTACACCTACTACACCAGACAAGACATCTGGAGGTATACCTTCCTCTAAGGCCATATTATCCAACACTTCAAGTTGATTAAAATGTCTGTCTTATTGTAGATATAAAAAGGGGCTCTTCTATCCTCTCCTCTTAGCTTATTTTTGAGCAGGAATAAAGCCATCCTTATCAAGATGAGGAGTATTTTCCTGGGATTTCCCATAATTTTTAGTATCCATATGAGATTTCCCTTTTCCTACATTATTATTCTGAGCTTTCCCTTTTCTTGCATTATGAGTCTAAGTTTTCCCCTTACCTGCGTTATCCATCTTTAGGTATGAGGAAGAAGAAGATCCACCAGAACCCCCACCATGACCTTTAAAGGACTGAGGGCACATACGCTTGAATTTTGCATACTCAAGTCATATTTGGTAGCAAAAAGGTAACGATTCATAGTCTAACTATTGTACCCATGAAGAAGAGCCAAGGAAAATTTCCAAAGAGTCTAGCAATGGGTTGTTCAAATCAATTTCAACACAAATACAGGGATAATAAATAACCTTTTCTTGAGGGATTGATGCACGACCATAGTTGACCTCCAAAGAAAAGAATCTATCTGGCATAGGATGTCTTCTCTCTAGAACTCTAGAGGAAGTCTCGGTAGGTGAACCCACATAGGAACCCTCGATGGGAGATCCTCTACAGAATTGAACCCCATATGCCAAGGTTTGACAAATATCCCTACACGATTGTAAAACTATGGGCCACCCTAAAAGACTCAATCAAGATAAGACATGATAGAGAGCACCACCAAGAAATAGCTATTCCCTGCCAACATATTGTCCATATCACCTTCCACTTGCCACAAATGATGGATCTAGGCTTCAAGAGCCGAAAAATAAATTCGAATACCAAGAAACTTATACATCAAATCATGCTTAGTCCAATACTCCACATCTTACATAATTGCCTCTAGAGGAATAACAAGAATAGGGCGATCTTGATTCCATGGAAGACAACCATTAACTTTTTTTAACTTTGAGCTCTCTCCTACATAGAATGAATCCTTCGACTGCAGATGCATCCTAGGAGAAGATCTATTTGAAGCCATAACCCTAGAAACTACCAAACTATTGGCATCCCTACATGCATCCATTAGAGTTCCAAAGTAAACCTCTTCCAAAACTCCACTGGAGAAACAAAACCTCACACCAAATCACCGATATATAGCAAAACCCAAACAGCCCAGCGAGCACTAACTATACACCTTGAACACTTGCCAAAGTATTCATAGACCACATACAAAAAAAGAAAAAACTCCTGCCAAAACCTACTACTCACTGCCACAGAACACATACACAAGAGAAGAAAAAGAGTGCATGGATCCCAAAAATCGTACCCTGCACACATCTACAATGAAGGAAAAGAAAAAAGTGGATAGGGAAAGCCCTAGCTCTAGCAGAAAAGACTCACTCTATTGTGCATCATAACTTCAGAGAGAGAAAACTTTGATAGTATGGTGAGAAGGTGAATTTTTAAAGATTTCCCAATTAAGTTTATTTTGATTTTTGTGTTGTTTTCAGAAAGTAATTATTCAATTTTTTAAAGTTCAAATTTATTAGAAATAGAGCAATATTTTGAGGAATGAATTTAAAAATTACAATTGAATAATACCTTTGTTGTTTGAACAAACATGTTTTTCTCAAGTGAAATCCAATCTTGAGTATTTCTTTACTTTCATACTACAAAATACTTTGGTCTATGATAAGGTTAAATGATGAGGTCCATTCCTCTTCTAGAATGGAATGGACTGGATAATTACAGGTGTAACTTTTAACATTATATATGGTTTGTTATTACCTTTTGTATACAAGTGAATGTTCACAAAGTAATATTGGAATAATAAGATATAATATCAAGTGTTTAAAAATCAAGTTTGTAATGGGGTGGCTGCAAGAAGTTGAGTCCCACTTTTGGGCAAAAAGTGGAAGTGTTTTCCCTATATTTCAAATTTTCTATCAATTGATGTCAAAATTTGAGGCACTTACAGATTGAATCTCAAAACAATCCACTAATAGAAAATAGTGTGCTCGACATCTAGTTTTCAAATATGTAATTTATTTGAATACCCACATGGTAGAAAATATATTTTAGTAGGCTCATTTAAAAACCCCTTTTTCAAAATGCATGTTTCACGACCATACCCCACATGTGTACGACCACCCTATTTTCAAGTAAATAAATGAATTTTTCTAAATCCTTCTGGGGGAAGGAACCTAACACATCAAATATTGGTCAGGATTTTTTTTCTTTTTTTTAATTGAATATATTTTTTTATTAATTTTTAATTGACTATAAAGTACATTTTCAAAACCTCTTGTGTATGACCACCATAATTTGATGAAAATTTCACTTTTTGGAGAAAAAAAAATCATTTTGCAGAAAATTCTATGTAGATTGGGCTCATATAATTTATTTTTTCAAAAACCTTAAATCAAAAAAGTTATTAAAGTTTTAGTGAACCTTACTATTTTAAGTTTAGGTACCACTTTTGATTAATAAATATTGTAAAAATAGTAAAATTTATCATATCACTATAAAATTTATATTTTTGAAATCTAGACAGTAAATACTCTAATGGGTTTTCATTTCGTCAAAAAATTTGATTAGGAAGACCCTCAAAAAATTATGGTGAGATAGAAATCTGGTATTCAAATGCCTTAGCCATTATTTTAGAATTCCAATAATAGGCTTGGTCCCACCAAATCTGTCCTGAACCGAAATCCAATGCAAAGGGTGGTCTTGTAAAATTCAAATTTTAAAAAATGGGCACACATTTAAAAACGTGTACCCGTTTCTGAAATATAATAAATCGGCATGTAAAATGAGTTTTAAAAAAAAATAAAAAATGGGCACCTATTTTCAAATCACAACTTAGACTATAAATAATCTGATCTTAGACAAAATAAACATGCTCAATATGTTTGAAGAATATAAAATATCTCATATATTTTGGAAAGACAACATGGTTGTTGATAGTGTTTCTATCATTGGAGTTGTGTAACCTAATGAAATATTATGAATGGATAAATATTTTATCCCTATGGATATTAAAATATTAATAGGTGCGGATTGTAAATCTAATTAATTTGATGGTAATTATAAGAATAAAGGCTTGAATCTATAAACTCATACAAAGGAAATTAATGAATTGTGTTGTCACCATTATGGTGTGTAAAGGAAGGTTGCCTTTGTATAAATATATTGGCATGCTTTATTGGGCCAGTTTCATTTTCTTTGTGTTCTCAAATTCTATCTTTTTCATGTCTCTATGCAATAGGAGCAGCAATAAAAATAGGGTCGATTCCACTTCCTAACAAAAAATGGCAAGATAATCCCCTAGTTTGGGTTGAATTACCAACATGTGGCTTAACACCCTATATGGAGAAGCTACATGGGTTCAAACCTTAGGTCACAATCACCTTTGTTGATAGTAGGAACGTGTTGCAAGGTGTGGACACTTGGTCTCAGTCAGTCCATGGAGAGGTTGGTGACAAGGGTTTAACAACCTCTTGTGGATTTCTATAAGCCTAGTGGTTGCATCGAACATTGTTAGTTTGAGCTTTTGGTGCAATAACAACCACCCAATATAGAAAATGGTACCGGAGTCTAGGTCACAGCTTCCAACCCCATGCATGTCCTCAAGGCGAGATTGTTGCAAGGTGTGTGCCCTTGGTCTCGCTCAGTCCATGGAGCGGTTAGTGACAAGGGTTTAACAACCTCCTATGGATTTCTATAAGTCTAGTAGTTGCATCGACCATCGATAGTTCAAGCTTTTGCTGCAACACAGCCAGCCAATCTAACATAATGATGGTGTGTTAAAGGTATATGGGGTCAAAATAAGTATCACTAAGAATTAATTAAAAATTAGGTATCTAATATGTGGGTGGAGGGTAGAAAAGTTTCTTAGAGACCAGAAATTATTTGATGAAGTTGTGACCAATTTTTCAAGGAAGAGGAGTGGGATGAGGAGAAGATAATGATGGATGGGGTTTATAATAGGGATACCATCAAACTTCTTTCGGTGGAAGTGGAAAATGTAAACATTTGTTTCCAAGAATTTTTTCATAACTAAGCCTCTCAAAACTAGTTTTTTTCATTTTTATGTGTAATTTTTATTTATTATTTATTTTTGTATATGTATGTGGGGAGTTGCTTAATAAGTATATTTATTAAACTAAGTGTTACATAGTTTTTTTCAGAGCAAGAAAAACACAAATGCTTTCTCATAAGAAGTGGTTAAACACTTTAAGTATTTTAAATAAAAAAATATTAATAACTTTTATTATTGTCAAGAATCAATAGGGAGTACTATGTTTGTGAGCTTTATATTCTTAAAACACCCATTGGGGTAGAAAGTGGGTGTCAAGAGAAACATAAAATGCAAAAGTATTAATAAGTAAATTTTTAAAACTATTTGGAACCAACAAAATTACAAAAATAATTTAGGGTATTAATGATAAAGACTTTATGTTTATTAAATTAATCAAGAAGAATTGACAAAGCAATCTAAAAAATGACTAAAAGGGGGACATGCTTTTTAAGAAAATAACTTGATGACACATTGCATTTAATCAACAAATTCTATAAAATGGTCAAACTTAACCATAAGGATAGTAAATCCTTAGATTAATAAAATTATATTGGTTAGATAGGGTGAAAATGTTAAGAATTATAATATTATAATCCATTAAATTTTAAAATATATTTTTATTGTAATATGATTTCTAAACAAAAGAAATATGAGAATAAATGATAGCTTGGATTTATATCAAAACTAAAATCTCTATTAGGAGAAATCCCATGAGAGTTTTATATTAAGTAAGATTGAATAGAGTCCTTAATATCATTAAATGGAAATAAACACAATGTAGAATTTAGATTAGGCTAGTCTAATAAAATACACATGCACTTTAGTATGTTTCAATATTTGTTATAAAATATTCTAGCACCATGTGGAATTCACGCATAGATTCTATGCATCTTTTATTTGAAGGATGTGTTTATAGGTGCATTACATTGGCACATTAGGTGGGAAACATTTGTATATGCCCCATTATCTATACTTACAAGATGTGTTGGAATACATTATTTTCCTACATTTACTTCTATATTTTATTATATGTTATGTATGTAGCGTGTGATAAGCATATTTAGATAATAATAACTTGCACAAATGTTGTTTTTATTATACATAAATTAGTATATACTCAAGTCAAATAAGCGGTCGTATTTAGTAATTGAGGTTATATTTTCATATTTGGTAAAGGTGGACTATATATGTCCTATATTTTCTTGTACCCCGCTTTGTTTTGTGAGAAGTTTATACGAAGTGGAAACTCCTTTATATACCCACCTTTAGGATACTTTTGAACATCCAATGCATTATACATTTATCCATTTTATTTTATCTCTTGTTACATAGTGTGGTGGATATTGGAGACATCCAATCTCTTTTCAATATAGTTTTCCTTCCATTATGTTCAATTTTGTAATCTTTGATTTGATTAAAATTTTTGCTATTCTAATAATTCTATATACCAAAATCTTAAGTTCATTTATCTTTTAAATAGATCATACATAATATCAAAATATCTCACGCATATTGCAAAAAATATCAACCTGTATTAAAATAAAATAAAATAAAGCAAAATGAGTGAGCTAAAGTTAATAAATATAAGAGAAAGTTGGTAGTGAAAGGTTAGAAACAAATAGTAGGTTCTGATTATAACAAATTTTTTGCATCTATTGCTAAAAAGAATTTTTTTTTGTAAGCAAAAGTGGAGGACCACCATATATATTAATTTAAATAAAAAACTTATTCGAAGACTCATTCAAGAAAAAAATTAAGCTAGGGATGTACTCCCTATGCAGAATGCAAATGCCCCACTCAACATCCTGTGAGTAAATCAAGATACGAGATCTTGGGGGCCTCTCAATTGTTGATGCAATAGAGAGTAACCCTGAAAGGTTTGAACCTTGGTTGTAGGCACTATAGGAAAGAAGCCTCACCATTTCACCAAAGGGTCGCCCCGTGCTAAAAAGAATATTATTCAAATTATTTTAGCTTTTGCGACACAAAAATTTTAAAAATTATTTATATGAATTTAAAATAATCCTTCTGGAATGGTATATTAGAGGTAGAAATCTACATAGATTGAAAACCTAGCTTTGAGATAAACGGTCATAAAGGTAAAGTTTTAAAAGTGCAGAAAACTTTGTATTGTTTAAAGTAAACAGTTTCTCAAATAAACAGTTTTAAAAAATATCCTTTCAAGATTACTTTATTCACAAAAGAAAATAACAACCCATCTCTCGTGAGAATGAGTAGTGGTTCAAAAGAACTCATCTCTCATGAGAATGAATGGACTTCTCAAGAGATCACCCATCCTAGTACTACTCTAGATCAAGTGTGCTTAAATACATAGTTTCTTCCATGTTTAAGCCCACTTTGCTTGCAACCCCATTTACAAAACCTTCAAGAAGTGTTGTTCCTTATGAACCATTCATTAGAAAGTCCCTTAAGCTCATCAATTGATAAGTAGGAGATATCTTCCATAGCAAGTCAAATCGTGATATTGTTATCATGATTCAACTATATAGTTTTCGAGTCAAACTCATTGACCAATGCTTCATGAGTAGTGGTTCAGAAGAACCCATCTCCCATGAGAATGAATGGAACACTTAGCACTCATTGCATCTAGGTGATGCTTACAAAGGTGAAGCATTGGGACTTCACGAGAGGCCACACATCCCAGTACTACTCCAGATCAAACGTGCTTAACTACAGAATTTCCTCTATAGTGCATGAGACTAAAGAGACTTATTATTATTTTGTATTATGTGAAGACCCCTATAATACCTTTTAATTAATAAAAATGTGCTTATAATTAACATTCAAAGTTTGAAATTTTACATAAATTCATTACACCCACTACTTTTAAGAGCATAAGAATCTATAAAAGTCACAAATCATAAAATCTTTGTAAGAAATAAATAACAATAAACTAATAAAGCATATTGCATGAAAGTTAGACAAGCTAGGAGAAATGAGTACAAAGAAAGGATTCCCAATTTATACCATTTCAACTGCATTTAACATTAGAAACCCATTTATTATTGATGTCATCACCACTATTATGTAATAGAATATTTTGTGGGTGTGTTCAAGTCGGTCAAAACAAAACACCTGTTGTTATTCAATGGCCGGAAATGGACGATAGTATCGCTAGCCTCTAATTGTAGATGTAAAATATGCTATCTAGGGTACCTCACTCAGATTGCCCAGTTCGGCTGTCATATTCACGTCGACACATGGGACACCGATTTTGCAATCGACTAGATCTAACAATGCACTGGTAATGAAATATATGCTTGCATGGCAGCTGCTTTAATTCCTCTCTGGCGTCTCCAAAATGTTCAAGGCAAATTGGACAAACATTTTCAGGATCATTATTTATGTTAAGGCATGGCGTGGGTAATCCAACAATTTCAGCAGCATCTTCGCCTGTAATCGCTGATGGAATGCTATAGTCATCATACATTTCA
>MU228245.1:230218-240231 GCA_018584345.1 Thuja plicata
TAAGCGCTTCATCCGCAATTTCTCCATCATTGCAAATGTAAATATTATATGCAAATGCGTGTCCCTCGGGATTTGCACTCCACAAATCAATATGCCTCATTCCAGGAAAATCATTTGCTATCGTTGATGTTTGCGTTACATGGTACTCATTTCCGAGGCTATCTTCAACTATGTGGAGTTCTGACCTCCTCCGCCGAAGATTACGTGATCTCTCCATTTGAATAACAAGTTCTTTACAAATGAATCAAATTCTGTAGCGAGCACACCTCTTTATATATAGCTCTATCTCACTAAACCTAACAGTATGGATGCACCCCTTGGGCTCTACGAAGAAGATCTCAAGAATGCGGTTAAACATTTGTTCACAACCAAGCCTATCAAAATGCGGTTTCCAAGAATTTTTTCATAACTAAGCCTCTCAAAACTAGTTTTAACGTTTTTATGTGTAGTTTTAATTTATTATTTATTTTTATATATGTGTGGGGAGTCGCTTAATAAATATATTTGTAAAACTAAGTGTAACGTAGATTTTTTCAGAGCAAGAACAAAACAAATGCTTGCTCATAAGAAGTTACACGAGTATTTGAAATTACCTCCCAAAAGTAACGACAAGGGCAGTCCCAATTGAGCTCAATACCCATTAGGAGGCAAATTTAGGAAGAGCTATAGGTCGCAAACCACAGTGTTGCTACCAAGCGCTGGTACTGGTTTCAAAGGGGAATTGGAGCAATAAGTGACAAGAAGAGGAGGTTCTCAAATCTTGCCGACCAGATATGATTCAATAGAATAATTTTTGAAAACCATAAATCTTGTTCAAATAGATATGTAATAGAATCCCTTTTAGGGATTAATTATAACGCTTCTTAAAGATTACTCAACATGCTTCAAAATTGTTTGTTTTAAAGTTCACCCTATCACAACTAAAAGAAATAACTTTTGCCATGGCTACAGACCAAGCATAGGATAGATGGCTTTACAACCGTCTTCTTCCAAAAATGTTCCGACTCAAATGCATGTAAGGATCTTCTTCTAGCCTTGGAAAAAGATTGTAGAAATAGGACAATATTACAAGAATTGAACAACATATATAGCTCTTATTTTGAAGGTCAAATCTATCCTTCCCTTTTGCATTTTATCATCGTCATATTTCATTGTGTATACTATTTGGAATATCTTTGTTAAAACGATTTCTTCTTATCTGGCTAAGATCATTCCCTCGATTATCTCAAAAGAACAAGAGAGATTTGTCCTTAGAGAAGAAACTATGTTTCGAGCCGTAATAACAAATGATATTATCCACTCCATATCTTTAA
This sequence comes from Thuja plicata, assembly GCA_018584345.1. Lineage (NCBI taxonomy): Eukaryota > Viridiplantae > Streptophyta > Pinopsida > Cupressales > Cupressaceae > Thuja > Thuja plicata. The sequence goes on from MU228245.1 coordinate 231,532, forward strand.
AAAAATTATTTGCAATGACCATAAAGTTAGCTATGGAAAATGCTTATGATAGAGTTAATTGGTTATTTTTTATTTGTCATCTTGAATAAATTTGGATTCTTATAGCTGGATCAATTTGGTCTCCAATTGTGTTTCCTTCGCAAAGTGTTTAGTACTAATAAATAGTGCCCCAAAGAGTTCTTTCAATGCTTTCAGGGGATTGATACAAGGTGACCCCTTTTCCCATTCTTTTTCATTGTTATGACTAAAGGTCTCAGTAAAGCAATTAAAGTTGAAAATGCATAGGAAACCTAGAAGTGAATTAAAATATCATAATCCCCAAAATAATTTACTCATAGTATATTCATAGATGATATATTGCTTTTTGGTCAAGCAAAAATGGAAAAATATGTGTCTATTAGAAAGGTTTTACCTAATTATTTATCTTCTAGACAAAGTATCAACCAAATAAAATCAAAGTTATTTTTTAGCAAATGCTCCCTCGATGGTCCAACAACAACTTATGAAATTCTTTTAATAGGTGGTTTTTATGTAAAGAAGCTATTGCCATATCCTCTTAGACTATTCCTTTTTTAGAGATATTTGGGCCCATTTTTTTTAATCTTTGGTGTATCTCTTGAATTTTCTTTTCCTCATTTCCTATTTGTTGGTCTACACATGATCCCCCATCTTCTAATCTATTTTCCTTCTTTGGTCTATCATCATGCCCCTTTTAGCTTGGGTAGTTTTGAAAGAGATGAATAATCACATTTTCAGGGATGTTGGTTATCCTAATGAGGTGGTGGATATCAAAATCTAGACAACTATAAACGATTTTTTCATGGCTCGTAATAATAAAAGATCTTCTAAACCTCCAATCTATCCAACTAAGTAAGATATTCATGTGCCTCATATTTGGAAGCTTCAATCAGGTGTCTCTACTCCTATTCATTTATCCAAGCAAGATATTATGGGGTAGCATGTAAATAACCTCTAAGAGGGGTGATCAAGATTAATATATATGGGGTAGCTATAGGGAATCCTAGACCTACTGGTTGTGGTGATGGAATGTGATTATAATGTTAGGTTTGTCTTAGTAGTGACCCTCACACTAAGAACTAACAAAAACCATTTTGTTAAGGCATATACAACCTAGATTGGTTTCAAAATGGATATTTCTAATCGATTTACAAAGGTATAGCTTGAATGTGATTCTTTAGTATTATAAATTACCTAAAAGGCATTCAAACCATAAGTTAGACTATAAAGAATTTGATCTTAGATAGCATAAACATGCTCATTACTTTTTAAGAATATAGAATATCTCATATATTTTGGAAAGACAACACGGTTGTCAATGGGGTTTCTAAAATTGGATTTGTGTAACCTAATGATAGATGGTGGAGGGAAAATGTTTATATCCCGGTGGATATTAAAATATTAATAGGTTCATATTGGAGGTCTAATTAACTTGATGTAAATATGGAGAATGGTGGCTAGACTCTCTAAAATCATATAAATAAAATTAATGACTTGTCCTCTTGCCAGTATGGCGTGTAAAGGAAGAGTGTCTTTGTACAAAGATATTGGCATGTTTTATTGGGCCAGTTTCATTTTCTTTGTGTTCTTAATGTCTATCTTTTTCTTGTCTTTGTACAATATGAGAAGCGATAGAAATAGGGCCAATTCTTCTTCCTACCAAAAATAGAAAGATAATCCCCTAGTTTGGGATGAATAATTGGCATGTGTCTTAACACCCTATGTGGAGAAGCTACATGGGTTCAATGCTTATGTCACCAAAACCTTTGTTGAGGATTGGAATGATGGTTTCTTAAAGGTGTATGGGGTCAAAATTTCTATCACTAAGGATTTTTTCATGTAGGTATTTAATATGTGGGTGAAGGGTAGAAAAGTTTCTTAGGGATCATAAAGTACTTGATAAAGTTATGACCATTTTTTCAAGGAAGGTGGGTGGGACAAGTTGAAGATAATGATGGATGGGATTAATAATAGGGATATCATCAAACCACTTTGGGCAAAATTGGCATACGTAATCACATGATATATTACTCTTGATGGTTGATTTACCAATCTTTTTAGCTACCATTTTATGGTTATGAATCATTTCCATTATGATAAATATTGTTTTCTTATCTTTTCCTCCTTTTTTGTCTTTATATTATGGTCTAAAGACCCATTGTAAAAACCCATCTGCACTAGTCCTCCATGAGGGCCTTATCCTTCTCATTATGGAACATGCAAAGGTTATGTCTATTTAAAGTAACCTCCCTCCTAAAGAGGGTATACAATTTGTAGAGAATGTCAATTGTCGTTATTTTGATATTTTAATAACACTAAAGATTTTTTGTTCGCTGAGGATACATGAAAAATTTGGGAAAAAGGAAAGACCTCATAAGGAAAAATTAAGACCTAATTGGCCACATGGCTTCAATATAAATGATTTAGATTCTAATTATGTGACCTCTTATGGCTATGTTCTGAATTCTTATAACACTTTTGATTTAAATGACAAAATGAAAGTAGGGGAATCTTCAAAAATGTTGTCTAAAGGGAAGACAAAAATCACTCTTCTATCCCACTTGGTTAGTGTTGACAAAAAGGATCCTATTCCTCCTCATGTAAGCATAGAAAAAAATAAAATTATTTTCTATAAGTTGTTAATAAAGATGAAAATCAAAACCCTATATCTGAACGCCCATTTGAGGGCCTAGTACGCATATGGAATTTATACTAATATTATTATTTTTAATATAAAATAAACTCCGAATGAAAAGTGAACCTTTATTATGCAAATAGGGGAGATGAATAAAATTTTAAAATATATTTCTAATCACCAATATATCCTTTTCATGTGCTTGGTCTTAGAAGTGTATGCAATGAAGGAGAGAGTTAATTCTGTCATTGACAAAATGGAGCTAAGAGAAAGAACAGTATGGGCAATACTGTTACTGTAGAGAATCTTGATAAAATTATTTCTCTTATTCCAGATGTTTCTAAATATGTCAAAGTGATAAGGGAGCCTCATGTAGATAAATTTAAGAATTTAGAAGATTCATTTTATAAAGTGTAAGAGTATTTTTGAGCTATGGTGGTGCTTTTTCATACAACAATGCAGAACAACATAGACAGGCTTAAGAAAATTACTTATTGGGACCAATCTCTTCAAGCTATTTCCAAAGGTAATTTGGGTTCTCCTTTAGGGAATTCGAAGAGTATAAAAAAGTGGCTATGCACCAAGACTGGGTAAGGGTCCTACTGCTCATGGTCCTTGTCCTAGGATTCGTAATTGAGATTAAGGTAGGAATTTCTAAGACAACATTGTTCATAAGGTTCTTAATATTAATTCTAATGTAATACCAAAAAAAAAAGCTACTAAAAAATATGTAGTAAGTGTTGTTTCTTTTAACCTGTGTTCTTTTTTAATTTTGGTTCATATTTCCCTAGATTTTGTTCAGTTTTTTTTCTCTAGTTTTTTGGCTATCAGTATTTTTTAGTTTTTGATGGTCCCTTCAATACCAATTTTTCTTTAATCATAAACAACTTATAATTTTCTAGAATTTCACTATTAGATCCTTCCACTGCAAATACCTCAACATCCCCTCCTTCTCAAGATCTGAAAAAAAATTAATTTTGGCATAGGATTGAATCCTAAATCTCATCCAAAATCCTGACTTGGAATTATAAATGATTAACTTTATCAAGAAAATTTTCTATGAGCAAGTCAATTCTTAATGAGATCCCTATTTACCTAATTTACATTCCCATGATTTCTAAAGGATCACAAAATGAGTTATCAGTGATCTTACGATCTTTTCATTGGTAAGAAAAAAGTAAGCAAAAAGTGAAGATCCTTTTTTTTCATGGAATAAATATTTATTACCTAAGGAGTTGTATGAGGCATAAATTAGAAATTTGCATATTCCAAACAAAGAACATGGAGCTAAACTTCCTTGGAGAGTCTATTTGTATCCTTCATTGAAATGGAGAAAACTAATGATCTCAAGATATTTGAAAAAATATTCAACTTGCTTATCAAATCTAAAGCAATCAAGAATCCAAAATACTCATAAGCTTTCAACAAATCTCTCATCACCTAAATTCTCCTTCTCCCTGATTGAACAACCTTCAAAATGGCTTTCAATTCAAAGATATGGAAAACCAGGCACTTAGGTTTTCAAAAAGTGAAACCCAAATTGAATATTAATTATTTAATTAAAAATTAAAAGAAATGCTTTATTTTTAATTTTCACTTAAAGCAATGCACAACTCAACTTTATAATATAAAAATAAAGCCATAATCAAGAAAATGTGTGAGAATATTTCAATTTAAATAAATCAATGTAATCATGCAACTTTAAGTAATACTCAATAATTCAACTTGCACAATTAATTATAATATTTTAATTTAATATTTATTAAATCTCAATTATTAAATTAAGATTTGATGATTAAATCAATTAATTAAATATAGGTATTTAATTAATATTTAATTATTAAATAACCATATATTTAATATATCAATGTTTTAACCTTATCAAAGTTGCAATTATTAACATTAATATTTACCATAAATAATCATTAAATAAAACAAGCAAAAAGCACCATTAATCCAACTGAAAACCATCTAAATAGAAAAACTAACTGAAATAGAGAAACAACTGAAATAGAAACGCAAACACACACAGAAAGGCTCGCGAATCCAGGTCACTTGATGGATTCAGATCGGATAGTCATCCATACTCTTATCCATTTCTAGGACAAAATAAAGGTTTAGGGTAGGGATTTAGGCATTAATATTATCTCCCCTCTCTTAGCATTGAGATATTACGACAAGGCACGCTCACTCCTGCCAATTTAGGGAAGACGTAGCCCAGTACCTGCAAACCTTGCATCACAAAGATGAAAATATGCATACATATAATATAATAGATAATGGCTGAGATCGGTATATCATGTGGATCTCACCAAAGAAAGTAACTATGACTCTATCCCATACCATACCAAACACACCAAACAACAATGTAAAAGGTACAAATGATCCATGTATATATGGATATAGGGTGAGTATTGTTAAAACCCCATAATCAAAATGACATCATAACATATACATAACCATTCTAAAATAGTCATAACATAACTAATAAATGGATCAATAATATAATGAAAAGTAAAACATGAATATCCTCGAAACCAACTGAAATAACCAATGCAAACATGAAAATTCCTAAAAGAGTCCAAAAACTGAAACAGAAAGGAAGACTAAAGGTTGGATATTACATCATCCTCCCCTAAAACTAGGCTTACTCCTGGAAGCCGATAACTAATCTAGTAAAGAATTAAAAAGGTTTGCATTATAGTGATACATGCCCTATTGGTTAGGATCAAACAAGAAGGCACACCCAACCCATAAACACCAAAAGAATATACCAATCACAACAATCACTCATTTACACTTCAAAAAAATAACTAATGGAAGTCAAATTAACTATCCTTTGTTTAAGATATGCATAACGAATCAGGAAGAGTAATATAACTTAGATTTAAGCATAAACCAAAAATCACCTTGATCAATTATTTATCATCTAATATTTCTTAAATCAGTCTACATCTTCAATGCTTTAAAAAATCATCAAATATGTACAAACTAAAGCTTAATTTCAGGAGAGACATAATCATGTTTATATCGAATAAAAATTTGAACAGTTCATGCAACATTACTTAATGTAGCACTCACGTAAACATATAAATTAGGTAATGCATTTCATTTACAAATATAATTACAATGAAATATCTGTCATGTCCTCCCTTATACATACTATCAGGGGTCCACAATGAACATGATAGAAATAGTACTTATCACAAAACATGGTCAACAACACCAAACATTCAAAATAGCCACCGTAAAATTCAAAGAAAAACCCAAGTTAAATCATAAAAGTTTACAATTCCAATAATAATCAAATGTGACTAATGCCACAAACTAGACAATGAAAAGATATTTGGGTGACTAATCCAATCATAAGAAAATTTAAAATAAATTAATGTTGACAAACATACAACACAACAAGATATCAATCAACCAAAATAAATCATCAATCTAAAAGCATTTCACATAGCAAGGTGACTAGGGGTAGCCACACTCAAGGGAGTAGTCACTTCATGAAATCAAAGGTACCTCACTCTAGATGCATTACTGTATGCAACCAATCACTCAAGACAAATAATTTATTATATTTCTAACATCATCTTTATGCAACTTTTGTTAGTAATAACTGAGAGGGGGGGTGAATCAGTGGCCTCAAAAATTAATCCTTAAAACAACCCTTCAAACTTATAACCACAAATTATGTCTCAAGTTATCTTCTGTCCTACAAGATGAATGCCATGAAATACTTATATCAATTTACTACTTTTCTGATTGCTCTATTAAACTGTCTTCTGTATGATTACCGATAAGCAGTCATCTATTTACCGAAACACTGTAAATATGCAGAGTATACCAATCAATCCAGAAGTATCTATGTAAGATACAAAATAGTAAAGAAATGAATCCTACACACAGAACACATGGATTTTTAATGTGGAAACCCTGTTAAGAGAAAAACCACTGGGACCGGTACCCCAAATTTTCACTCTTCTGAAGTGAGCCTTGTAAAGAGCCAACCCTGTTAAAGGTTACAAACACACTGTTAGGTGTGACCTTGTTAGAGGATTTAGAAATAGTTTGTCAACTAGTATCTTTCATCTAATGCTACCATCCTTGAACAAATGCTCACTTGTCCTGTCAATAGGTATCGGGCATATCCTATGCTACTTTTGTTATCAAACTTTTTGATACTCCTTGGGATGTATCTCAATTGAAAAAGACTTTTAAGTCCTGCTTGGTTAAGAGGCTTATATGCTTCAATGGTTAAAATGAAACACTAATGATCTATTCACACATACAACTCAATTGAATATTTTCAGATCTATTGTAGGTCCATTACTTCACTGATCAATATAATCAAATATATACCTTTGATCCACACTTGTTCTGCTCTATGATGCTTGTCTCACTGTTCGTCGGTGTCTGCAGAATATAGCTCTTCCTTTAGCTTGTTGATCAGGACTAAAATGAAGACTTTCTTCTCATTCAGATTTTCTGTAGCATCTTTCCTCTTCTCTTTTTCAACCCACACACACAATTCGTAATGAATTGAGTTTGTCTCTTATAGACATGATTTCCTCTTTTCTTGGCTTTCTTGATCTTGGCATGTTCAACAATATTTGCCAATAGATTTAAAGCAAATCTCCAGTCAAATCTCATAGAAATCTTCTTCCCAACTTGAAAAAGTAGCTTTGAATCAATTACTTATCTCTGGCTTTATTTGGATGATTAAAAGAATGATAAGCATCTTTTAACTCTATATTTAGCTTCTTGGCAGGTAAGCATTTTGTCATTTTCTGAACTCTCTATTCTGTCAGTCAACATTCAATTAGTCATCGGTGACCACTGACTGTTCTTTCGATGTGACTTCAGTTGTCATCAGGATCTTTGTCCTTGTCTTTTTCATCGGCCAACACTAAAATTCTGTATGTCGGGTTACTCTATGTTTTTCTTGTTGGGAAACACTATAACTCTACTCGTCGGTAATGTTGTGCATTTCCTCATCGGGCAACACTGTGACTTTGTTCTTTTACTCTGACCGTCAGGTGCACTTTTTCGGTGTATGTAGTCACTTAGTGAATACTTGAGTTATATGCATTACTGATAGTATAGCCTTTGATTCATCAGTTCTTTGAAGTCTTTGGCAGTATTACAGTGACCATACAGATTATATCAAGTTGACATCAATGCCAATACAATACATTAACTGATTTAATGTCTTGCATGAACATCAACTTAACATCTTCAAACATTCAATTAGTTACATGTCATCAATCTCTCCCTTTGGAATTGATGGCAACATACTACATTATCATACTATACTATTGCTAATACAATATGAAATATACAGTTTCTTAAAGCTTTCCTAATATAACTATTACAAATGTCTGGCTATCGATAAGCTCAAATAGCTTTGATTAGATTCTTGCAGCTTTATTTCTATCTTCAATCCCTTCACTGGATGGATGTAGAATATTTCTTTCTCTGATGTGATGTGTTCTCCTTCTGTGTCAAACTCTCTCCCTTTGATTGTTCTGCTTTCTTTTGATGTTTTCTCTCCCTTTCTATTTGCTCTCCCTTTCTAGTTACTTCTCTTTGATGGATATGATCTCTTCCTATGATGATAATGGATAAACTCTCTCCCTTTATCAGTATGATAATGAGATATTTCTCTCCCTTTGACATTAACACCAAACATCTTATCTTTTCAAACAAGCTTTTGATAGTTATGTAAAGTGAATCCTTTCTATCCATAATATATTCCTTGAATTTCCCAATTCATTGGTAATACCTTTGTTTCTCGGAGTAGATAAATACCTTGTTGTGTATAGATTTATCTTTGAAGTCCATCTCTTTGCTTGCATCAACATGAATGATATTCTGATAATGTGTAGGCTGATGCAGCCTTCTAATCAGCTTACTAACCAGTAGACAAGGGTCTAACCCCTAGTCTCTTTCTCAAGTACTCAAATGCATCCTTGGGCAGTGGCTTGGTGAAGATATTGGCCAATTGTTCCTTTGATTGCACATACTCAAGTATCACCTCCTTTGCC
>MU228245.1:242162-268709 GCA_018584345.1 Thuja plicata
CTAGGATGTTTGAGAGTGGTTTCAGCTTCATAGGAGTTAAGATAAAGATTCTAGATTTTGAGGGTTTTTAGGAAATTTCAGACTTAGCCAAATTTCAGGAATCAGCACATTGTCTTGAACATGATTCCCAGTGGACTATTGATTATAATCTTAAGCTCTTGACTTTATTAAAGAAACTCTTTAGTGTTCTTAGTGGTTTTAATGTATCATATTGGGTCCTAATTGGTCCTAGGTCCCCTTAGGACCCATTACGACCCCTTAGGACATATTAGGGCCTCTTAAGACCCCTTAGAACACAATAATCATTGTAGGACACACTAGTGGGCTCTAATGTGTACTAGTATCTCATAAGGGGTTTTAATGGGTTCTAAGTGGTCATAGGAACCCTTAGGACCCATTACGACCCCTTAAGACCCATTAGGACACATTAGGACTCATTAGGACCCCTTAGAACACATTAATAGTCATAAGACCTATTAGAGAAAGAGAGAGAGAGGTCCTAGGTGCCCTTAGGACCCATTATGAACCCTTAGGACACATTAGGGCCTCTTAAGACCCCTTAGAACATAGTAATCATCGTAGGACACACTAATGGGCTCTAATGTGTACTAGTATTTCATAAGGGGTTTTAATGGGTTCTAAGTGGTCCTAGGAACCCTTAGGACCCATTATGACCCCTTAAGACCCATTAGGACACATTAGGACTCATTAGGACCCCTTAGAACACATTAATAGTCATAGGACCCATGAGAGAGAGAGAGAGATCATTAATCATCATAGGACACTCTTTAGAGTTCTAAGTGGTTCTAATATATCATAGGGGGTCATAATGGGTCCTAAGTGGTCCTACAATCCTTTAGGACCCATTACAACCCCTTAGGATACATTAGGACCCATTAGGATCTCTTATGACACATTAGGACCTCTTAGGAGCCCTTCAAATTCATTAATCATTGTAGGACACACTAATGGGCTCTAGTGTGTCCTAATGTTTCTTAAGGGGTTCTAATGGGTTATAAGTGGTCCTAGGAACCCTTAGGACCGATTACAATCCCTTAGGACCCATTAAGACCCATTATAGCATATTAGGACCCATTATAACCCCTTAGAACACATTAATAGTCATAGGACTCTTTAGAGAGAGAGGACGTGAGGACCCATTACAACCCCTTAAGACACCTCTCTCTACATCTTAAGGGTCATAAGGATTTTCAAGGGGTCCTAGGATATATTATTGTGTCCTAAGACCCCTTAAAATATACTAATGAATGATAAGGGGTCTTAACAAGTCCTAAGACACAATAATGTGTCCTATGACCCCTTATGACCCCTTATATCCCTTTAGGACCCCTAAGATGCATGGTAAGGGGTCCTCAAGGGTCTTAGGATAAATTAATGTATCATAGAACTCTTTATGACCTCTTAGGACCAATCTCTCTACATCTTAGGGGTAGTAGGATTATTTAGGGGTCTTAGGACACATTAATGTTTCCTAGGACCCTTAGACCCCTTACAACCCCCTAGAGCCCCTTACCACACAATAATGAATGGTAAGGGGTCCTAAAGGGTCTTAAGGGGTCCTAATATACATTAATGTGTCCTAGGACCCTTCATAACCCCTTACAAACTTTTAAGACACCTAAGATATATGATAAGGGTTCCTAAGAGGTCATAAGGGATCATAGGACACATTAATGTGTCCTAGAACCCCTTATGACCCCTTAGGACCCTCAAGGACCCCTCTCTCTAAATTTTAGGGATTGTAAGGATTTTTAATGTGTCGTGGGACTTCTTAAACTCCTTACAACCCCTTAGAAAACCTTACCATACACTAATGAATGGTAAGGGGTTCTAAAGGGTCATTAGTGGCCTTAAGGGGTCCTAGAACACATTATTGTGTTGTAGGACCCCTTACAACCCCTTACAATAAGATAATGAATTTTAAGAGGTCCTAAGGGTTGCTCAGTGGTCTTAAGGGGTCCTAGGAAACATTAGTGTGTCGTAGGACCCTTTAAGACCCCTTAGGACCCATTATCATACACTAATGTATGACAAGGGGTCTTAAGGGGTTGTAAGAGATCTTAAGGCATCCTATGACACATTAATTTGTCCTAGAACCCCTTATGACCCCTTAGGACCATTTATCACACCTAAGATGTAGGGAAATGGGTTATAAGGGGTCATGGGACCCCTAATGACCCCTTAGTACCCTTTAGGAATCCTCTCTCTACATCTTAGGTGTCACCTTAATATGCCTCTCTCTATATCTTAAGGGTCATAAGGATTTTCAAGGGGTCCTAAGATATATTAATGTATCCTAAAACCCCTTAACATACACTAATGAATGATAAAGGGTCTTAAGGGGTCCTAAGACACAGTAATGTATCCTAGGACCCCTTATGACCCCTTACAGCCCTTTAGGACCCTAAGATGCATGGTAAGGGGTCTATGACAAATTAATGTGTTGTAGCACTCCTTATGATCCCTTAGGACCCATCTCTCTACATATTAGGGGTAGTAGGATTGTTTAGGCGTCTTAGGATACATTAATGTTTCCTAGGACCCCTTAGACCCCTTACAACCCCTAGGGCCCCTTACCACACACTAATGAATGGTAAAGGGTCCTAAGGGATCTTAAGGGGTCCTAATACACATTAATGTGTCCTAGGACCCTTCATAACCCCTTACAAACTTTTAAGACACCTAAGATATATTATAAGGGGTCCTAAGAGGTCATAAGGGATCGTAAGACACATTAATGTGTCCTAGAACCCATTATGACCCCTTAGGACCCTCAAGGACCCCTCTCTCTAAATTTTAGGGATTGCAAGGGTTTTTAATGTGTCGTAGGACTTCTTAGACCCCTTATAACCCCTTATAAAACCTTACCATACACTAATGAATGGTAAGGTATTCTAAAGGGTCATTAGTGACCTTAAGGGGTCCTAGAACACATTACTGTGTTGTAGGACCCCTTACAACCCCTTACAATAAGCTAATGAATTTTAAGAGGTCCTAAGGGTTTCTTAGTGGTCTTAAGGGGTCCCAGGACACATTATTGTGTCGTAGGACCCTTTAAGACCCCTTAGGACCCCTTATCATACACTAATGTATGACAAGGGGTCTTAAGGGGTTGTAAGGGGTCTTAAGGGGTCCTATGACACATTAATTTACCCTAGAACCCCTTATTACCCCTTAGGACCCTTTATCATGCCTAAGATGTAGGGAAATGGGTTATAAGGGGTCGTGGGACCCCTAATGACCCCCTAGTACCCTTTAGGAATCCTCTCTCTACATCTTAGGTGTCACCTTAAGATGCCTCTCTCTACATCTTAAGGGTCATAAGGATTTTCAAGGGGTCCTAGGATATATTATTGTGTTCTAAGACCCCTTAACATACACTAATGAATGATAAGGGGTCTCAAGGGGTCCTAAGACACAATAATGTATCCTAGGACCCCTTATGACCCCTTAAAACCCTTTAGGACCCTAAGATGCATGGTAAGGGGTCCTCAGGGGTCCTAGGACAAATTAATGTGTCATAGCACTCCTTATGACCCCTTAGGACCCATCTCTCTACATATTAGAGGTAGTAGCATTGTTTAGGGGTCTTAGGACACATTAATGTTTCCTAGGACCCCTTAGACCCCTTACAACCCCTAGGGCCCCTTACCACACACTAATGAATGGTAAGGAGTCCTAAGGGGTCTTAAGGGGTCCTAATACACATTAATGTGTCCTAGGACCCTTCATAACCCCTTAAAAAATTTTAAGACACCTAAGATATATGATAAGGGGTCCTAAGAGGTCATAAGGGATCACCCCTTATGACCCCTTAGGACCCTCGACGACCCCTCTCTCTAAATTTTAGGGATTTTAAGGGTTTTTAATGTGTCGTAGGACTTCTTAGACCCCTTAAAAACCCTTAGAAAACCTTACCATACACTAATGAATGGTAAGGGGTTCTAAAGGGTCGTTAGTGGCCTTAAGGGGTCCTAGAACACATTACTATGTTGTAGGACCCCTTACAACCCTTTACAACAAGCTAATGAATTTTAAGAGGTCCTAAGGGTTTCTCAGTGGTCTTAAGGGGTCCTAGGACACATTATTGTGTCGTAGGACCCCTTATCATACACTAATGTATGACAAGGGGTCTTAAGGGGTTGTAAGGGGTCGTAAGGGGTCCTATGATACATTAATTTGTCCTTGAGCCCCTTATGACCCCTTAGGACCCTTTATCGCGCCTAAGATGTAGGGAAATGGGTTATAAGGGGTCATGGGACCCCTAATGACCCCTTATTACCCTTTCAAAATCCTCTCTCTACATCTTAGGTGTCATAAGGGTTTTTAAGTTGACATAGAACACATCATTGTGTCTCAGGACCTCTTAAGACCCCTTAGGACCCTTTACCATACACTAATGTATGGTAAGATATTGTAAGATGTCTTAAGGTGTTCTAGGACACATTAATATGTCCTAGAGCTCCTCATGACTCCTTAGGACACATTAATATGTTCTGGAGCTCCTGATGACTCCTTAGGACACCTTAAGATCCCTAAGATGTATGATAAGGGGTTGTAAGTTGTCCTAAGGGGTCATAAGGAGTTGTAGGACATATTAATGTTTCCTAGGACCACTTAACACCCCTTACGACCCATGAAGACCCCTCTCTCTACATCTTAGGGGTTTTAAGTTTTGTTAAGGGGTCCTACGACACATTAATGTTCCCTATGACTCTGTTGACGGGGTTTTGCTGACCGGATCCACCAACAGTCATAAGTTGTCACCGGGTACCGGGGGTACCAGCCAACTCTGCCTACAAAAGGTTATCCAAGGAAGTTAGATTCCCCGGACCTCCAAGCACCTAGGTGTCAGATCATGATGGTGCGGGGCTCGATTGGGAGAAGTGACTATTTTTGAGGGGGATAGCTGGTTTCTTCAACTCGTTCTCTCTGGAGATTTAGTAAGGTGAGGTTTCTCCTAGCATTCTACACTTAGAAAATAAAATAAAAAAAGATCTTGTAGGGTTAGAAGTACTTCATCTAACTATAGTTATGCTTAGACATTCAAGACATCGATAATGCTCTGATATACTACACTAAATACCGAAGAAATACGCAACCATCAGCTAGTATTTTATCAGTAGCAAGGGAAAAGAGGTCGTTAATCTACTTGACATATCAGAGCAAAAGACATAAAGAACATGAAACATAAAATACCATTAAGTCAGAAGTTTGAATGCGAACAACATCATTGCAAATAATTCTCCCTTCTTCATTAATGTTTCTTCCAGTAAGCACTGGTGCGTGATACAATGGTGGCTCTAGGGGAGCATCTACCTATTGAAAGTGAAACAATGGAGCATTGAGCTCTGCAACTGAAATGAAAAATTGCTTTTCTATTACTGTGGAAAGAAAAATCATCAATGTTTTCTGACCCTTGGAAATGGGTCGGTCTTACTATTTATACACAGTACCTTCTAACCCTAACCCTAACCCTATTTTACATCATGTTTCAATCAAATACAAAATCTGGGAGCCGGTACTACCTGCACCACCCTACAAAAGACCTTGAGACGGAATAGGCCTAATATGTCAAAAGAATGAGACAAGAATATACAGTGGAAGAATCAGCTTTGAGAAAAGAGCCAGGAAGGAGAAGGAAGAAATTAGATCCCCAGGGATCGAGGCTACATGCCTCATAAATGGGAAATGCGGCGCCCTGTCTCCAATGTTCCAAGTGTACCTTTGAAATGGTGCCTCAAGAAGACCATCTATTAGAAAACAAATTGTTGAGCTGATGCCCCCTTGATGTATCCAACTACCTTCTGATAGTATTTATTAACCACTTCTGAAAGTGACCGGTTGACCTCGGGGACCGGGACACGGATCACTTGAAAGAATACAAAATTGGGATTCGAGACTCCGGGGTCTGGGAACTTATGTTCTGAAAGAATAAAGAATACCAAATGTTTGGGTTTTCTCTAGCCTCCAGAGAAACCTTATGGTTGTTTTTTATCATTGAAGGCCTAGAGGAGGTGGGAGATGCCATCTTCATTGATATCCTTCAAGCCGGCCCTTCGGTACTTAGCCACCTCAATTTGTTCCCCCAAGTCTAAACATTCTCCTTCAATTCATCAGCCATTTTTGCTGCATCGTGACCACTAAGCACCATACGAGTCAATCTCGTCATTTGAGCACCATCTATTCCCTCTAGGGACTGATATCGGGACTTCATCATTTCATCGAAACTCCCCAAAACTGAATCTTCTGGCGTGCACGTATCTGTACTGAGGGGGTCAGCCCCAGAAATTTTTGTTACAAAAGACTTGTATAAATTAAAAGAATATTTCACCGCATTGACCTTCTCCTGTAGAGTCTCCACCAGTTGCTTGGTTACCTCCAATGTGAGGTCAAGTCTGGAGTGTTGGGTTCTCATGAAATCAAATGATTCATCCCCCAAAATTCCAGATTCAGAAACCATTTCCTCTCCTAGGCCGAGGAGTTCTTCAAGCTCTTCCTTCCATGCTTGATAGTTTTCAATATCACCCTCCCATAGGTCAATGAGAGTCTCTGCCTGGTGTAGAACATGTCAGGCCACATATAAGTATGGGAGGGTGGATACCAGGAAACGCTGGGTGTTTCCTATTTGCAGAGCGACCCATTCATCGACCACCTGGGATTTCTTCTTCATTGTTCGCAGGGAGTCTATGTCACTCTACAGTAGTGGAGCCTCAGATGTGGAAGCCTCTGGAGGGGTGGCGTTGATAGTTCAGGCCAGCTCAGTAAGCAACCCCATAAGGTTTGTTTTTTTCTCTTTTTCTATTTTGAGCCTTTGGGCCTTTTTTTCATAACGGGCCTCCACTGCCCTAGTTGCCTCCTTCAACAGGTCCACCTCACCCTATTTTCCCCTCTTTTCTAGTGATACCTCCACAATGTTATAATCTCTGGGCTTTGTGGTTGCTTCATCGGCATCTGGGGGAGGTGTTTCCACAACAGCAACTGTTTCTCCGCCCAGCCCAATTCAAAGAGTATGAACCGTCTGGACTTTCTTGGCCTTTGGTGGGGCCTGGACCTGAGCCATCATTTCGGCTAGGGAGAGAGGAGTTCTGGGAGTGGATGGAGCCTTTCTTTTCTTTCTATCCACTAACCACTAAGGTGGAAAGGGTGGCTTATTCACCAAAGTCTATTCTTTTGGTTCTTCCCCGGTGCCTTGCGGTTGTTCCTCCTTAGTGGTGAGGGTCTCACCTGCCCCTTTTTCTTTGTTCTGGGCTTCATCAGGAATATTTCCCCTAGCAATGTCTATCTTTTTTGCCCTGTCCTCTGTATCTCCAGCCTTGTCTGGACCTTTTGTCAGTTATCCTAGGGGTTTCCTCTTGTTCCTACATTTCTTTGGCCTCGGTTGCCAGGATTTCTTCTTCTTTTGATATATCTTTTGGAAGTAGGGGAGGTACCAGGCCAAGATTCAGTGTTTGCACCGCGGTTATTATCTGCCCAAAATTTTCTCCGGGGAGTGGCGCTTGGAACGTAGTGGCTGGGGTTATGATTACTCTCGTAGGTTCAATTCCCCTAGTAGATGTCATTTGTTCATTCTACCTTGGTTGGTCCACCCCCGAATCTTGCATCTCCGAAGCCTCGGAGGTGATCTTTGGCTCTGCTTCCTTTTCCTCTTCTATCTGCTCTTCCTGCTCCTGTGCAGGTTCTTGTTCCATAGCTTCCTCTTGGGCTGCGACTTCTGTCTCTATTTTCTTCGTGTCCCCCTGTAGGTTCCTGAACTCATTGGTTGCAAAGACATCATCAAATTCATTCTGCGAAGGAGGACTAGTCGGGATGTCAGCGGGCTTTGTTTCTTTCTCTGATTTCGGGGAACTGGAAGAGAGAATCTCCACTTGTGGGTTCTGGGGCATACCCAACCCTGGCTCTACCTTAGGCTTTTGGTTAAGCCTCTTCCTTCTTTGGGTAACTAAGGGTGGCCCTGCATCCCTTAGTGATGCATGTTCTGTTGGATCTACCCCCATTGCCTTTACTATCAAGGTTGCCAATGATGGGGAGGAAGGGGGCCGAATTGGCCCGGCCATGAGAACTGGAGTGGCTAGCTGTGTGATTAACTTCTCCCTCATTTGTTGGGAGGCTGCCACTGACTGCTTTATTTTTTCTTTTATGGGGACTTCTTACATAGGAGGAGTTGTATCTATTCCTTTCCCTTTATCCACTCCCTGTGAAGAAGTCCCGGCCCCCGAAGTTAACTTTGGTACTGGCTAGGCTGCTCGGCGGGCACTCCTAGGGCACACCTTCTTGAAGTATGCATGGCTTTGCTCAACCACCTCTTAGGTGAAGTCCTCAATTGTTGGCCCTTCCTGGGCATCCCAATTTACCGGTGGGAGGGCCATTGTATCGATCCCCTTTGCTTTGTACTGGGGATCGATCGTGGGGCCGACGTCTGAGAAGTTCTCCGGGAACCTCCAGAGCTTCAATCTTTCCATCATACCTGTCATCATCCTAATGTAGTGCCGGCTCCATGCCTCCACGTCATCCTGGAAATCTTCCCATAATTCCTCCATATGGTAGTGATGGGGCTCTGAAGCCCGGGGAAGTGCCACTGCAATCTTGCCTTGCGGATCAAAAAAATTTTGTGTCAAGTAAAATTCTTCCAGGTTGTAGCTTTTAAGCTCATTATCCACCTCTTTTGCGGTGGCCAGACTGCATGAATAGTTCCCACAAGTGCTTGGGAATAGAATATTGTTTACCTTCTTTAAGGCAAAGAACACATGCAACTCAATAATCTGCCTGCAGTATTGCAAGAGAATGATCTTGTCCCCACAGTGCTTGGGCAACAAGTAGGGTTTCCCAGAGAAGCCAGTGACCCTAATATAAGTGTGCTATTGGAATTGGATGTAATAATTTCCATAGCTCTAGACCAAATTCATCACCTCTATGGATAGGTGGTATCCTGTGTCTCAAGTGGGTGTGAGCAGGTGATAGTAAATGAACGCGTCGTTTACTCAGCAAAAACTTGGGAAGCTGGCCACCCATTGAACCTGTGAGAAATTGTCCCACGGTGCCTTTTGTCCTGGGCCAATTCTGAGCACACCATCTATAAGTAGCCCATGGGCATGAGGCCTCTGCTGCGCCAGGGCCCAGAAAACATAAGAAGTCATGTAAAATTTCTTTTTCCTAGCTAGTTGGAGGAACTGGGAGTCGACGTGGTTCAAAATTATAGCTGCCCAGTAGAAGTACCCTCCCTTGATGGAGATGTTGAAGAGGAAGTAATACATCCATGGAGCAAATTCTTTTGTAGAGGGTTGCCCAAAGACCTGGGACAGCGCTATCATTCCCATCTGGATGCTCTCTTTGAACTCAGACCTGGGAATTTCTATCTTCATCCTCTTTGGGTCCCTCTTTGGGACCTTGAGCCAGTGATTGTTTATATATATCCAGGAGGCCTCCTCCAATTGCGTGAATTGGGCCAAGGCATTCGACCTTGTAACTAAAGAAGGTTTGTCAAATTGAGGGATCTCCAAACCCGCCTGGAATGTGTCAGGGTCGAGGGATACCAGAGGAGTAGGGTACCCAGTGGGTTCTGCGGCTGTGAGCATAACAGCCCAAAAAAAAGAGTTGTAATTAGCGGTCATTGTCAGAATAAGCTCTGGAGATTGTATAGAGCATGGGAAACAAGCCGCCTTAAGAATCCCGGAGTCCCTAACATTGATGGCTAGTTGATCTCCAGCCTGTCACTGGATGTACATCATTTTCACTAAGGCCTACATCTCGGCCCATGTCCCGACGCTGGTGTCGGTAATGATTTTAACTTTAGACTTGATCTTTGAGCCCATGATAACACTGTCCCTCACAAACTTCATGCTTAGGGGCAACTTCTCCAAAGCCCTCTCTATTTTGGATTTAATGGCCACTCTGGTAGTTGCCATGGAAGGTAGTTCTGGACTTCCAGGTGGTGAGGATGTAGATTCTTCAGACATGTTTGGAAGTGTACTCTGGAAACCTACAAGGCAAAGCAACCGTTAGAACACAATAAATAAATACTCCAGGGTCTGGAGATCTTACCACCGTGATGTCTGCTTTCCCTGAAAAGTTAGCTTCATTCGAAAACTCTGGAAAGCATATACATATTATGAACTTAGGAATTTGGTTGACCATCTGGGTCTAGGAATTTTATCACATTTGGTGAGAAGGACACAGGATGGATGATGGCAAGAGTCCTGGAGCCTAGAGAAGTAACCGTTGGTGAAGAAGTGCAAAAAGGCAAACCGTCAGGCCCACGTGGGTGCCACGTGGGTAGGTAGTAAATAGGAGTTATGGCGATGGCGGCGGAGCCAACTGTTTGAATGCACAAAAAGTGAAGACCACTTGGATGGATTTAAATGCATGCATGGGTCATAAATGAGGGTCAGGCTAGTTTTATGGAGGAGAGAGAAAACTACCTATTTGAAACCGGCCGAGAGCTGAGTTTCAAACTGGTGGTATTCTTCTCAAAATGATCTTTTTGGTGGAAAACCAGTGACACAGGCAACTCGGTTGGCTTGCTAAACTGTCTCGAAGGATATACATAAGATATACATTGGATTCAAGGGATATATACATAGGGAACAGAGGGATATACAACAAATATACACTAAAATTTACATATATACACTGCAAAATGACATCTGTGGGAAACCAGATAAAGCACAAAATATATATAGCTTTCTACACTGTTTACAAGCTAACTACACCTACACAGAGGGAAAACAACCCTTTGGAAGAACTGACCCACCAGTGGGTGGAAAAACCAGAAAGAAACAAAAATAACCAAAATAGAAGAAAGAGACAATGAAAACCACAAACAGAAAGAGAACAACACCAGATAGAAGGAAAACTGAAGGGAAAAGAGGCACCAACCTGAGAACGCAGAAAGGAGAAGGAAAGAAGCCTCCACGAAAGCTTTGTAATAGCTGCAACCTTCAAATGATCACAATCAGCCACCACAAACCACTCACAATTGCTCAAAAATGATGGAAGTATTTAGCACTGATTATCATTAAATCTCTACAAATCGATCTGAAATTGCTCTAAAATCACTTTGATTTCTTGAGTGTTTAATAATGGTAAATGTGAAAATGACAGGTAACTTTTATTTATACCCATGATAAAAAGCAATCCACCTCTCCATCAGCAAACTCTGGATAAATAGACTTCTGGACTCTGGGCCTGGGGATTCCCCACGACGATGTCACCTTAAGGAAAGAGAAAATCATGGCAAAGAATCTCAGAGTCCAGAATCCAGCTCTCGACAAAGGATGAAAAACTCTGAGACTGGGGTCCCGGAGGCACGAGAAACCACTAAAACAAAACACGATCGTGGGGAAGAAAACCTCGGAGAAAGAAAAAAGAAAAAAGGAGAAAGACAAGGCAAGAACCACAAGTAAAAGCAAAAAGGACGACCCGACATTTTGCACACAAAATGTAGGGACGGGGATGCAGAGCATAACAAATGGAAACTATCTGAGACAAATGCCTTAGTGCATTTGAGAGCTACAGAATCTCTAGTTAGCAACACTAGAACAAGTCACTACTCGAAGTGGCTGACAAGAAAGGAGCAACATATCTAAGAGAATCTGACCACACAAGATCCATTCGATAGTCTTCCATCAGTGGTGGTGTGTGTGCTTTGGAAGGAGATCAAGCTGATGACCTCTAGGAGGAGTAGAGAAGAGGCACTAATTACATTGAGCCAGTCATCTAATTTTTTCATTTCTCCCAGAGACCAAAGCTTCGTCTCACTTTCCTTCTTGTTATTTTTTTCATTTCTAAGTGGGAAGGCGGTACTCCTTTCACCATTAAGCTTAAGCTTAGCTAATTTTAATGGCAGTACTTCTTTCACCTTTCCACCTATATTTATATATTGAAGAGGGGATGAAACTCTGGACCCAAAAAGAATTCCTTAAGGTTTTAGACCTGGGTCAACCAACCAGTACAACCAATCTACCCTCGGCGTGTCCAATTACTTGTTCCTTATATTTTTTTGTTCACTGATTGCCAGACCTCCAGAGATAAAACCCAATGGAGATTGCTCAAAATGTGCCACTAAACCTGTCAAATAGCTCCGGAGACCGGGCCAATTCCACTATGCTAAAGATAGATTCTTAAGTTCACCATGCTACAGGAATCGTATCAGAGACCAGAGTTTATGCAAAGCATTCCGATCCTTACAAGACAGAACAAAATGTTAGGGCCCGAAAAGAAAACCCAGAAAAAAAAAAACCACCAAAAGAGGACTGCCCCAGAGGGTAGCCGACAAGGCTATTTACAAGACATGGTACCTCCCAACAAGGCACCGGGAAAGAAATATTTACAAGCAAAAGGTTTTACATAAAGTACAATTTTGGACAAACTTACCCTATTCAAAGTAGTGTTTGAGAAACTGTCCATTGACAGGCAATGGGATAGGTTCCCCAGTCATGGTGTTAAGGTGGTAATTATTTTCCCCACAAATTTCTGAGATTATATATGGTCTGAGCCAGAGCTGTTGGAACTTGGTATGCTTTCCTTTCTTTTCCCGGGCCTTGTCCCAGAACAGGACCAAGTTGAAAATCTGAAAAGCCTTGTATTGGGCTCTGCGGTCAAACCATCATTTTACCACTGCTTGATGATGCGCGAAATGTTCAAGGGTTGTGTCTTTTTGTTCTTCCATTCACACTAGATTTAGGAGCCGAACCTCCACAATGTTGTCCCTATTGCTAAATTCCTACATAAACTGTAAAATTGGGATCTGTAAGTTAACCGAGAATACAGGGTTCTGGCCATAAACCAGATGGAACGGGGATGTTCCCAGGGTGGCCTTAATTCGAATTTGATCCACCCAGAGGGCAAAATTCAACTTTTGATGCCAATCTCGGGGATTCTATTCTAGCAGGTGTTTGATCACTTCAAGTAGATTTTTATTTGTAGATTCAGCAACACCATTCCCCTAGGGGTAATAGCTGCTGGAAAACTTCAGAGTGATCCTTTGGTTGTAGGTCCACTCGAGTAATTACACCAAAGAAAATTCCAAACCATTGTCACATACCAAAGAAAAATGCATTCCAAACATTGTGATGATATTTTCTTCCAGGAATTTGATTACTATGTCTGTCGTGTTATTCTTGCACGGTATAGCCTCTAACCACCGGGTGCAGTAATCAGTAGCAGTGAGAATAAAATGGTGATTGGAAAATGAGTTGGGGTTGATTTCCCTGATGATGTCAAATGCCCATTGGGCAAAGGGCCTAGCCTCGAAGACTGGTTGCAAAGGCATAGCCAGGGTACGCTCATGATGCACTGCGGTTTGGCAAGCGTGGCATTTTCTAACATGAGTGTAAACATCTTTGAACATACAGGGCCAATAGTATTCGGCCTAAAGGATCTGATGGGCAGTGGCATCAGCTGAGCCGTGCCCGGTTCCAAACTGCCAATGAAATTCATCAATCACCTTTACAGCTTGGTCTCTGTCAATGCACTGGAGGTACACTCCCTCGTAGTTCCTGCGGTAGAGCGCAGAGTTTTTGATCATGAAGTGGGCACTTTTCATCCGCAGGGCGCAGCGTTTATTAGGAGGTAACCCCTTCGGGCATTTTTTATTTAGTAGCAAATATACCAAATTGGTATACCACGGGTCTCAGGTGATGGACTCCACTATGTAAGCTTGACATTCTATGCAGGGATTCTCTTCTACCATCGCTCAACTCATTCCCTGGCCCTAGACTATCTTCATGGGCTATATTTCTAAATCATATTCCTGGAGGGTGGCCATCCATTTCCACCATCTTTTTCCCAACTCACTCTACATCAGCAGAGACTTCACAGCTTGGTCCGGAATGATAGCATGCACCTTACTCCGAAGAATGTAATGCCAGAATTTTTTCACAGTGCAAACTAGAGAAAAGGCTTGTTTCTCTAGTGATGAATATTGGAGTTCGGCATTCTTGAAGGGGGAGCTCATGAAAGCTATTGGCCATTCTTCCCCTTCAACCTTTTGAGTCAGCACTATCACGGTAGAATGCGGCGAAGCAAAGGAGTAAATGTAAAATGGAAGGAAATAGTCTAGACTAGCCAGGACAGGTGCTTCCGTTATTATCTGCTTCCATTTTGCTTCAGGACTCCACTCAATCTTGGTATCCTTTTTCATCATCTCATTGAGTGGTTTGACTATTTTGGCGAATCCAGTGATGAACCGCCAGACAAAGTTGATCTTTTCGAAGAAGGATCGCATCTCCTTCTTGCTGCTGGGCATTTGTAAGTTTAGCAATGCTTCAACTCTCTTAGGGTCAATGGCTATGCCCTTCTCGGAGATGATATGCCTGAGAAACTTCCCTTTGGTGACCCCGAATATGCACTTCTTGGGGTTGAGGGATATTCCATATCGGCAACATCTCTCACAGATCTGAGTGAGATGGGCGGAATGGTCACGCCTATCCTAGAAAAAGATGGTCAAATCAGCCATGTAGATGATTATGCACTGATTCATAAGGCCCTCAAACACAATGTCCATGGCCTTTTGAAATGTGGCCCCTGCATTAATCAAACCAAAGGGCATTCTACTATATGTACACGTTCCCCACTTGGTGATAAATGTTATTTTCTCGCTGTCTTTGTACTTAACCATGACCTGGTTATATCCAAAGTACCCATCCAAGAATGACATCATCTGGGATCCATTCACTATCTGTAACACCTCATCCAACGAAGGGAGAGGGTGATTGTCTTTCTTGGAGGCCTTATTCAAGTTTCAGAAATCCACGCAAAGGCAGATCTCACCGTTCTTTCTCACAGGGACTAGATTAGCAACCCGTGTAGTGTGCCAGATTGGGAAGATTATCTGGGCTGACAACAATTTTTCTACCTCTTGACAAATCAAAGGCTTAATTAGTGGGTTGACTAGTCGTTGCTTTTGCTGAAAGGGCTTAGCATCAGGTTTTAGGGGAATAGTATGAGTCATAATGGATGTGTCGTATATTTTCAAATCCTCGTAACCCCATGCAATTACATCTATGTATTCTCAGAGAACCGTGAGAATCTTCTCCTTCTCCTCAGGGGAGCAGGAGGTGCCAATGTGGATAATTTTTTCTTCACCGGTTTGGCCGATGTTTACCTTTTCAAACTTTCCTCCCTCGAAGGAAGATGGCATCTTTTCCCAGGCCCGAGGGTCCATGTTGAAGATTCATTCAAGTGAAACCATCCCCTTCGGGATGGTATTAGTAGGTAGGTCCATGATCCCATCGTCTTCGTCACCCTACCCAGTATCATCATGGTCTTGTTCCTCCACTATCTGGCCTTCAAAGATGCCAACATTTGCCATGAAGGCTAGGATATGCTAATCATCCTCAAAAACCTGAAAGTGGGTGACATTATCTAGAATGGATGGGGTGGGGACTATCTCAACTAAAAATCTCCAGAGTCGTGAGCCAGCCATTGGCTCAAGTGTGTTGGCAAAAATGGCAAGGGCATCTGGGACATAGTTCTGTCATCGAGGAATGAGATCCAGACCAAATGTATCAAAATCCTCAATAAGGCTCTAAGCTTGATTTTGGTATGCGATCAGTCTCTTGTTGTGGCATGTGTATTGACTCCGGACCTATTTGACAACAAATTATGAATCACCTAGAGCCCAGAGGCGGGTGACACCTTTCCTTAACGAAAATAAAAGTCCAAGGACCAAGGCCTCGTACTCTGTGACATTGTTTGTGCAATTGAACTACAGTCTGTAGGACACGAGGAAGGACTTCCCTCTTGATTAATTCTACCCCGACCCCGCAGCCTTGTTTGGATCAGGACCCATCAAACTTGAGGGTCCACAAATCATTGTTCATAATTTGGGGTTGGGGAGTGAGAGTAGCCTTTGAATTACTGTTGGGAGGCTTAGGAGGAGCTTTCTCCAAAACTATTGGTGTGAAGGTAGGGTTTACCTCCAGAGGAGTTTGGATTTGGGATTCTGAAAGAGATGGCACCAAAGGAGTGCATCCCGTAGGAACACTAGGCTCTGGGGAATCATCTATATGTCCTCTATTCTAGAAGGCATCGATGTGTCCGGTAGCGGCTGAAAGGCAGGGCCGACACTCAAGCTTTGAATGCTTCTAATAGTGTACTCGGCACCAAGTGCCAGAAACGAGTGTAGCGAGGGTCATTGTGGCACCTTGAGAGTCAACCTCAACTCTCAACCTTTCTTCTAGGTCCTGGGTTCTTTGCAGCACTACGGGATCTTCTCCAGGGATGAAATTGAATGTTAAGATTTCAAAGGGTCGGTACACCCCGGGGGAAGTCTCAGAGAAGAAGACTTCACTGACCCTCCTGACCTTGGTAAGGGCCTGTTTCATCTGGGGTTCACTTTCGACCCGAATCTTATTTGATTCTCCTTCCCAGGGGAGCCATAAAAGGGTGAAGTTGGTCAAAAATTATCCATTCAAGGACTTAGACCAATTTTGACTTAATAACATCCCATAAGTCTCTGGGATGTCCACCACTTGGATGTCGATTATACTGGCTATCCTGGGGTCCTGGATAAGCTATATCTGAACATTCTTCAATTCCCCCACCATTTTCACGGTAGTCTTATCTAGCTGGATAACTGCACCATTAGATGGGGTGGGATGGAATCCAAGCTTCTGACAAATGGATAAGGGCATGATGTTACCCGAAGCTCCAGAGTCTACTAAGCAATTGTGTATGTTTTTGGCTTGGATATTCAGGCCTAGTAGGAAGGGAGGATCTTCATTGTTCCCCTGGAAGATGGTTGTGTTAGAATCTTCGAACAAGATAGTCTTGGGCGGGCAGACGACAACTTTCAGGTTTCCCAAGAGCTTTAGAAGAGACTTCTTCTACTTGGGGGAGTTTAGCAAGACCTCCATCAAGGTCATGGAGGTGGTGGTCTGTTCTAACACCCTTGTAATGTCAAATCTTCCTTCTGAGAATTGGTGATTTCCCTCGGCTAGGTCTTTTACTTGATTAGAGCTAGAACCCTTTAGAGGAGTGGGTCAGTCAGCTGCACTATCGTGGGGAGGAGTGTCCTTGATAGGGGGCATAGGCATGTAAGCTGATCCTTTACCAACTTGACTCTAAGTATTGTATGGAGTCCATGGGTTGGTGAAGGCATTGGCCTCGAAGGGCAAGATAGATTCATCAAAGAATCCATGCAATTCAGATTCCTCTTCATCTTCCCTGGAAGTTCCAAAGAAGATGGTCTCACAGGTGAAGGCACTATGGGTTGACTCTTGAACAGGAGGCTCTGGAGGGGTAGCATCATACGACTTTTGTTTGTCTAGCTGGGAGATCATGATGAATTTTTCCAACATGACACAATTTACCTCATTGTGTGAACCCATGTCATGTAATCCAAACCAATTATTCATGGGCTAGAAGTCTACGACTGGTGTGAAATGTGATGGTCCAACACCATTTTGGTTGGCATTTTGGTTTGAAGGTGGACCTTTGATGTTCGTGTTATTGTTCCATTACTATTGATTGGGCCTAGGCCCATTGTTGAAGTTTATTCCCCCATCATTGTTGTTTCGTTGGCCGGAGAATATATTTCCCCTCTGGGAATTAGAATTATGGGAAGCATAGGACCCCGCCTTCAGTTGACCCATGTCCACAGTTAAGGTAGATAACATTCGCTGGAGGGACTCAACCTCGGTGGTCAACTGAGTATTGGTGTCACAATATGACGACTATTGTTGTTGGTTTTCTGGGAAGGTGGCAGTATTAGCCGGAGTTGAGGACAGCAATCCTCCAGTCATGGATAACTGAAAGAAGGCCACTCCAGACAGTTGTGCCTGAGGCTGTTGTGCCTGCTACGGCTGATTCCAAGGGAAAGCTTCTAGACCTGGTACCACTTGAGTCTATGTTGGATAAACGTACCGGGCCTGCTTATCTATCAGTGGTGGTGGGGGATTCATTACCATCGAGGGAGCACCCATTGCTAGATTGGGGTTATATCCCCTGGTGTACACTATCCCGTTGGGGATCATGTTGAAGGGCGTGCTCTACCCAATCCTGCCTGGGGATTTGTTGAGACCACGGGATAATTCTAAGGCTAGGTTGTAAACCTTCACCAAAGTGTCTCGATCACCCGCAGCAGTTGTTCTCCAAAGGAGAGTGGAAACGAAGGGGTCCATCACGTTAAGGTAAGTCTGTATGGTCACTTCTAGGGATGGAATAAAAGGGCCCATGCACCGCTTCAAGGAACAGTGGAACCGATGGTTGAATGTTGCCAGAGGTTCATTGGGTTCCTTCCTAATGGAGATGAACTAGCTATGAGACCAGGTTGGGTCCACATGCACGCAAAAGGCAGCCAGGAAGGCATCCTCCATGTCCTGCCAACTGTTAATGGAGTTGGCGGGGAGGTTAAGGTACCAGTTCAACTCACCTTGCCCTAAAGACAAGGGAAACATTCAGGTCACAACATCTTCATGTTGGATCCTGTGTCAGTTCATGGCATCTTTATATTCCTGTAAATGCTCTTCTGTGGTCCATGAGCCTAAGTGCTCATATCGTGGGTAGATCTTCTCTGGGTGTGAGGGTAAGTCATTGATGGCGCCCAAAAAAGTTCCCATTAGGGTCTCGGTGTTTCTGAAATATGCAACCATTAGGGGAACTAGATTTCAAGTAGTTTGAGCACTGGTTCCTGAGATTGTTTGAGAAGTTTGGGTATTCTAAGGTATGCTAGACCCCTAGATGATAATGGCTGATGTGGTTTTCAGGGTCCATTTCTTCCGAGCAAGAAGCTCAAGTTTGACAAATCTTCCAGGATTCAGGGTAGACCTAAGCATTCTTTCAAATTTCACTGGGGAGAAGGACCCAATCCCATTGAAGGCTTGACTCTTAAAAATATAACTCGGGGAACCCTCGGGAGGCATAAAATTGGAATCTTGAGAGGGGGACGAGTTCATGCCCTCCTTCTAGTGCCATTTTTTGTTGACAGGGTTTTGCTGACCGGATCCGCCAACAGTCATAAGTTATCACCGAGTACCGGGGGTACCGGCCAACTCTGCCTGCAAAAGGTTATTTTGGGGAAGTGAGATTACCCGGACCTCCAAGCACCTGGGTTTTGAGTCATGACGGTGTGGGGCTCAGTTGGGAGAAGTGACTATTTTCAAGGGGGATAGCTGGTTTCTTCAACTTGTTCTCTCCGGAGATTCAGTAAGGTGAGGTTTCTCCTAGCATTCTACACTTAGCAAATAAAATGAAAAAAGATCCTGTAGGGTTAGAAGTACTTCATCTAACTATAGTTATGCTTAGACATTCAAGACATCGATAATGCTCTAATATACTACACTAAATACCGAAGAAATACGCAACCATCAGCTAGTATTTTATCAATAGCAAGGGAAAAGAGGTTATTAATCTACTTGACATATCAGA
This sequence comes from Thuja plicata, assembly GCA_018584345.1. Taxonomy (NCBI): domain Eukaryota; kingdom Viridiplantae; phylum Streptophyta; class Pinopsida; order Cupressales; family Cupressaceae; genus Thuja; species Thuja plicata. The sequence goes on from MU228245.1 coordinate 261,552, forward strand.
GTAGAAGACATAAAGAACATGAAACATAAAATACCATTAACTCAGAAGTTTGAATGCCAACAACATCATTGCAAATAATTCTCCCTTCTTCATTAATGTTTCTTCCAGCAAGCACTGGTGCGTGATACAGTGGTGGCTCTAGGGGAGCATCTAACTATTGAAAGTGAAACAATGGAGCATTGAGCTCTGCAACTGAAATGAAAAATCACTTTTCTATTACTGTGGATAGAAAAATCATCAATTTCACCGACCCTTGGAAATGGGTTGGTCTTACTATTTATACACATTACCTTCTAACCCTAACCCTAACCCTATTTTACATCATGTTTCAATAAAATACAATATCTGGGGGCCGGTACTACCTGCACCACCCTACAAAAGACCTTGAGATGGAATAGGCCTGATATGTCAGAAGAATGAGACAAGAATATACAGCGGAAGAATTGGCTTCAAGAAGAGATCTAAGAAGGAGAAGGAAGAAATTAGATCCCCGGGGATCAAGGCTACATGCCTCATAAATGGGAAATGCGGTGCCCTGTCTCCAATGTGCTAGGTGTACCTCTGAAATGGTGCCTCGAGAAGACCATCTGTTAGAAAACCAACTATTGAGCCAATGCCCCCTTGATGTAGCCAACTACCTTTTGACAGTCTTTATTAACCACTTCTGAAAGTGACCGGTTGGCCTCAGGGACCCGGACACGGATCACTTGAAAGAATACAAAATTGGGATCTGAGACTCTGGGGTCCAGGAACTTACGTTCTGAAAGAATAAAGAATACTAAATGTTTGGGTTTTCTCCAGCCTCCGGAGAAACCTTATGGTTGTTTGTTATCATTGAAGGCCTGGAGGAGGTGGGAGATGCCATCTTCATCGATATCCTTTAGGCCGGCCCTTTGGTACTTAGCTACCTCAATTTGTTCCCCTAGGTCTGGAACATTCTCCTTAAATTCATCAGCCATTTTTGCTGCGTCGTGGCCACTAAGCACCATACGAGTTAATCTCATCATTTGAGCACCATCTATTCCCTCCGGGGACTGATATTGGGACTTCATCATTTCATCAAAACTCCCCAAAACTAAATCTTCTGGCGTGCACGTATCTGTACTGAGGTGGTTAGCCCCAAAAATTTTCATTACAAAAGACTTGTATAAATTAAAAGAATATTTCACCGCATTGACCTTCTCCTATAGAGTCCCCACCAGTTGCTTGGTTACCTCCAATGTGAGGTCAAGTCTGGAGTGTTGGTTTCTCACGAAATCAAATGATTCATCCTCCAGAATTCTGGATTTAGAAACCATTTCCTCTCCTAGGCCGAGGAGTTCTTCAAGCTCTACCTTCCATGCTTGATAGTTTTTAATATCACCCTCCCATAGGTCAATGAGAGTCTTTGCCTGGTGCAGAACATGTCGGGCCGCATATAAGTCTGGGAGGGTGGATATCAGGAAACACCAGGTGTTTCTTATTTGCAGAGCAACCCATTCATTGACCGCCTGGGCTTTCTTCTTCATTGTTCATAGGGAGTCTATGTCACTCTACGGTAGTAGAGCCTTAGATGTGGAAGCCTCTGGAGGGGTGGCATTGATAGGTCGGGCCAGCTCAGTAAGCAACCCCATAAGTTTTGCATTTTTCTCCTTTTCTATTTTGAGCGTTTGGGCCTCTTTTTCATAACAAAACTCCACTACCCTAGTTGCCTCCTTCAATAGGTCCACCTCACCCTATTTTCCCCTCTTTACCAGTGATACCTCTGCAATTTTATAATCTTTGGGCTTTGTGGTTGCTTCATCGGCATCTGGGGGAGGTGTTGCCATAGCAGAAACTGTTTCTCCGCCCGGCATGATTTGAAGAGTATGAACCGTCCGGGCTTTCTTGGCCTTTGGTGGGGCCTAGACATGAGCCATCATTTTGGTCAGGGAGAGAGGAGTTTTGGGAGTGGATGGAGCCTTTCTTTTCTTATTTTCCACTAACCACTGAGGCATCAGGGGTGGCTTATTCGCCAAAGTCTATTCTTTTGGTTCTTCCCCGGTGCCCTGCGGCTATTCCTCCTCAGTGGTGAGGGTCTCACCTGCCCCTTTTTCTTTGTTCTGGGCTTCATCAAGAACATTTCCCCCAGCGACGTCTATCTTTTTTTCCCTATCCTTTATATCTCTAGCCTTGTCTGGACCTTTTTCAGTTGTCCTGGGGGTTTCCTCTTTTTCTTGCATTTCTTTGGCCTCGGTTGCCGAGATTTCTTCTTCTTCTAATATATCTTTTGGAAGTAGGGGAGGTACTGGGCCAAGATTCAGTGTTTGCAATATGGTTATTATCTTCCCAAAAGTTTCTCCACAGACTGGCGCTTGGAACGTGGTGGCTGGGGTTACGGTTACTCCTGTAGGTCTAGTTCCCCCAACATATGTCATTTGTTCATTCTACCTTGGTTGGTCCACCCCCAGATCTTGCATCTCTTGAACCCCAGGGGTGATCTCCGGCTCTGCTTCCTTTTCCTCTTCTATATACTCTTCCTGCTCTTGTGTAGGTTCTTGTTCCACAGCTTCCTCTTGGGCTAGGACTTCTGCCTCTGTTTTCTTGGTGTCCCCCTGCAAGTTCCCGAACTCGTCAGTTGCAAAGACATCATCAAATTCATCCTGCAAAGGAGGACTGGCTGGGACGTCAGCAGGCTCTATTTCTTTCTCCAGTTTTGGGGAACTGGAAGAGAGAATCTCCACTTGTAGGGTCTGGGGCATACCCATCCTTGGCTCTGCCTTAGGCTTTTGGTTAAGCCTCTTCCTTCTTCGGGTAACTAAGGGTGGCCCCACATCCCTTAGTGCTTCTTATTCCATTGGATCTACCCCCATTTCCTTTACCATCAAGGATGCCAACGATGGGGAGGAAGGGGGATGAATTGGCCCAGCCATGAGTGCTGGAGTGGCCAGTCGTGTGATTAATTTCTCCCTCATTTGTTGGGAGGCTGCCACTGACTACTTTATTTTTTCTTTTATGGGGACTTCTTACATAGGAGTTGTATCTATTCATTTCCCTTTATCCACTCCCTGTGAAGAAGTCCCAGCCCCCGGAGTTAACTTTGGTACTGGCTGGGCTGCTCGGTGGGAACTCCCAGGGCACACCTTCTTGAAGTATGCATGGCTTCGCTCGACCACCTCTCAAGTGAATTTCTCAATTGTTGGCCCTTCCTAGGCATCCCAATTTACTAGTGGGAGGGCCATTGTATCAATCCCCTTTACTTTGTACTGGGGATCGATTGTGGGGCCGGCGTCTGAAAAGTTCTCCGGGAACCTCTGGAGCTTCAATCTTTCCATCATGCCTACCATCATCCTGATGTAATGTCGCCTCTGCACTTCCACATCATCCTGGAAGTCTTCCCAAAAGTCCTCCATATGGTAGTGATGGGGCTTTGAAGCCCGGGGAAGTGCCGCTGCAATCTTGCCGTGCGGATCAAAATTTTTCCGCGTCAAGTAGAATTCTTCTATGTTGTAGCTTTTAAGCTCATTATCTTCCTCTTTTGCGGTGGCCAAACTGCATGAATAGTTCCCACAAGTGATTGGGAACGGAATATTGGTTACCTTCTTTAAGGCAAATAATGCATGCAACTCCATCATCTGCCTACAGTATTCCAAGAGAATGATCTTGTCCCCACAGTGCTTGGGCAACAAGTAGGGTTTCCCGGAGAAGCCGATGACCCTAATATAAGTGTGCTATTGGAATTGGATGTAATAATGTCCATAGCTCTGGACCAAATTCATCGCCTCTATGGATAGGCAGTATCCTGTGTCTCGAGTGGGTGTGATTAGGTGATAGTAAACGAACGCATCATTTACTCAGTAAAAACTTGGGAAGCTGGCCTCCCATTGAACCTGTGGGAAATGGTCCCATGGTGCCTTTTGTCCTGGGCCAATTCTAAGCATGCCGTCTGTAAGTAGCCCATGGGCGTGGGGCCTCTGTTGTGCCAGGGCCCAGAAAACATAAGAAGTCATGTAAAATTTCTTTTTACTGGCTAGTTGGAGGAACTGGTAGTCGATGTGGTTCGAAATTATACCTGCTCAATCGAAGTACCCTCCCTTGGTGGAGATTTCAAGGAGGAAGTAATACATCCATGGAGAAAACTCCCGGGCAGAGGGTTTCCCAAAGACCTGGGACAGTGCTATCATTACCATCTGGATGCTCTCTTTGAACTCAAACCTAGGAATTTCTATCTTCATCATCTTAGGGTCCCTCTTCAGGACCTTGAGCCAGTGATTGTTCATATATATCTAGGCAGCCTCCTCCAATTGTGTGAATTGGGCCAAGACATCTGACCTTGTAACCAAAGAAGGTCTGTCAAATTGAGGGATCCCCAGACCCACCTGGAATGTGTTAGGGTTGAGGGATACCAGAGGAGTAGGGTACTCGGTGGGTTCTACGGCTGCGAGCATAACAGCCCAAATAGAAGAGTTATAATTAGTGGCCATTGTTAGAATAAGCTCTGGAGATTGTACAAAGCACAGGAAAAAAGCCGCCTTAAGAATCCTGGAGTCCCCGACATTGATGGCTAGTTGATCTCCAGCCTGTCGTTGGATGTACATCATTTTCACTACGGCCTGCATGTCGGGCCATGTCCCAACACTAGTGTCAGTAATGAGTTTAACTTTAGACTCGATCTTTGAGCCCATGATAACACTATCCCTCACAAATTTCATGCTTAGGGGAAACTTCTCCAAAGCCCTCTCTATTTTGGATTTTATGACTGCTCTGGTAGCTGCCATAGAAGGTAGTTCTGGACTTCCAGGTGGTGATGATGCAGATGCTTCAGACATGTTTGGAAGTGTACTCTAGAAACCTGCAAGGCAAAGCGACTGTCAGAACGCATTAATAAATAAATACTCTAGGGTCTGGAGATCTTACCACCGTGATGTCTGCTTTCCCTGAAAAGTTAGTTTCATTCGAAAACTCTGGAAAGCATATACATATTATGAACTTAGGAATTTGGTTGACCATCTAGGTCTAGGAATTTTATCACATTTGGTGAGAAGGACACAGGATGGATGATGGCAGGAGTCCTGGAGCCCGGAGAAGTAACCGTTGGTGAAGAAGTGCAAAAAGGCAAACCGTCAGGCCCACATGGGCGCCACGTGGGTAGGTAATAAATAAGAGTTATGGCGATGACAACGGAGCCAACTGTTTGAATGCATGAAAAGTGAAGGCCACTTAGACAGATTTAAATGCATGGATGGGTCATAAATGAGGGCCAGGCTGGTTTTACAGAGGAGAGAGAAAACTGCCTATTTGAAACTGGTCGAGAGCCAAGTTTCAAACAGGTGGTATTCTACTCGAAATGATCTTTCAAGCGGAAAACCATCGACACAGGCAACTCAGTTGGCTTGCTAAACTATCTAAAAGGATATACATAAGATATACATTGGAGCTAAGGGATATATACATGGGGAACGGAGGGATATAGAACAAATGTACACTAAAATTTACATATATACACCGTAGAATGACATCTGCGATAAACCAGACAAAGCACAAAATATATATAGCTTTCTACACTATTTACAAGCTAACTACACCTGCATAGAGGGCAGCCAACCCTCTGGCAGAGCTGACCCACCAACGGGCGGAAAAACCAGAAAGAAACAAAAACAACCAAAACAGAAGAAAGAGGCAACGACAACCATAAATAGAAAGAGAATAACACCAGACAGAAGGAAAACTAAAGGGAAAAGAGGCACCAACATGAGAACACGGAAAGGAGAAGGAAAGAAGCCTCCATGAAAGCTTTGTAACAGCTACAACCTTCAAACGATCACAATCAGCCACCACAAACCACTCACAATCGCTCAGAAATGATGGAATTATTTAGCACTGATTATCGTTAAATCTCTGCAAATCACTCTAAAATTGCTCTGATTTCTTGATTGTTTAATCACAATAAATTTGAAAATGATAGGTAACTTCTATTTATACCCGCGATAAAAAGCAATCCACCTCTCCATCAGAAAACTTTGGATAGACAGATCTCCAGACTCCGGGCTTAGGGATTCCCCGTGACGATGTCACCTTAAGGAAAGAGAACATCGTGGTGAAGAATCTTGGAGTCCAGAATGTGGCCCCTGACAAAGGATGAAAAACTCTAGGACCAGGGTCCCGGAGGCATGAGAAACCACCAAAACAAAACACGACCGCGGGGAAGAAAACCCTAGAGAAAGAAAACAAAAAGAGAAAGACAAGGCAAGAACCAAAAGCAAAAGCAAAAAGGGGGACCCGACATTTTGCACACAAAATGTAGGGATAGGGATGCAGGGCATAACAAACTCCTTATACCCCTTATCACCCCTTAGGACCCCCTACCATGAACTAATGAATGGTAAGGGGTCCTAAGGTTTCCTAAGGGTTAAAAGGGGTCCTAATACACATTAATGTGTCCTAGGACCCCTTCTAAACATTTAGGACCCTTGAATACCCCTCTCTCTACATCTTATGGGTCATAATGGTTGTTAAGGTTTCTTATCACACATTAATGTATCCTAGGACCCCTTAGACCACTTACAACCCCTTAAGAAGGCCTATTTGTATGAGAGAGAAAGAGGTCATAAGGGCTCTTAATGGGTCATAATACACAGTAATGTGTTCTATGACCCCTTAAGACCCCTTAATGTGTACTAGGACCCCTAATATGTTTTCTTAGGGTTCTAGAGAGAGAGAGAGATCCATCTCATAGGTCTAGGGAACCCTCCGGTGTACTCAGGCCACCCGAACGAGTCCTAGCCTTATATTATGGATTTTATCATAAGACAAGTACTAAAATCACATGAGTAACATCTTATAATGCCAACAAAACTATGTATTAACATTCATAAGGTACAACATATAAATTTCCACATGGATTAACACAATGTTCCATAACTTGTTCATAAATCTAGGGAATCCTCATGTGCCTAAAGTTTGGCTAAGTCTAATTTTTTTTTTTAAATCCCCAAAATCTAAAATCTGCATCTTAACTCCTATGAAGTTGAAACCTATCTCAAACATCCTGAAAGGTATCTATACAAATATAACTTAAAGTATAAGAAATTAAATGTATCAAACTTATACTTAAATGTTATATTTATATAAATCATCTCTCTCTCTCTCTCTCTCTCTCTCTCTCTCTCTCTCTCTCTCTCTCTCATTTTTCTATTTTGT
>MU228245.1:278577-312419 GCA_018584345.1 Thuja plicata
TTTCACCTTCTTTCATTTTGAGATCATCAAACTTTCCTCTAAGGCTTTCTTCCTTGGCTCTCAAAACATTTTTGTCACCACCATGTACAAGCTTCAATTTGTCCCACATCTGCTTTGCAGTTTTGCAGGATTTGAGATCTTCAAATTTAGCATCGGAGAGGGAGGAAGCAAGTTCTATCATCATGTCATTGTTTTCATGCTTCTCTCTCATTTTTTCAACTATTGGTGCTCCTGTGGGAAATACATATTCAGTATCTAAGTATTGAGTAACATCATTACCAATACCTGATAAGTGGAGTATTATTCTGCTCTGCCATGAAGCAAAAATGTATTTGTTCAACTTGGGCACATCTCATCTATTCATCTTGTGATCTTGAGCTTAGGTCTTGAAACCTTCCTTATAATAACACAACCTCTTATACCAATTGTTAGTAATAATTAAGATTGGGGTGAATCAGTGGCCTCAAAAATTAATCCTTAAATCAACCCTTCAAAATTATAACCAAAAATTATGTCTCAAGTTATCTTCTGTCCTGCAAGATGAATTCCATGAAATAATTATATCAATTTACTACTTGTAGGATTGCTCTGTTAAACTCTCTTCTATATGATTACCAATAAGCAGTCATCTATTTACCAAAACATAGTAAATATGCAAAGTATACCGATCAATCCATAATTAACTATGTAAGATACAAAAAAGTAAAGAAATGAATCATACACACATAACACATGGATTTTTAACATGGAAATCTTGTTAAGGGTTCAACCACTAGGACTGGTACCCCAAATTTTCACTCTTCTGAAGTGAGCCCTGTTAAGAGTCAACCCTATTAAATGTTACAAAACACTGTTAGGTGTGACCTTGTTAGAGGATTTAGAAATAGTTTGTCAACTAGTATCTGGTATCTAATGCTATCATCCTCGATCAGACGCTCAATTGGCCTATCAATATGTATCAAGCATATCCAATGCTACTTTTGTGATCAAACTTTTTGATACTCCTTAGGATGTATCTCAATTGAAAAAGAGATTTAAGTCCTACTCAGTTAATAGGCTTATATGGTTCAATGGTTAAACTGAAACACTAATGATCTAATCATACATACAACTCAATTGCATATTTTTAGATCTATTGTAGGTCCATTACTTCACTGATCAATATAATCAAATATATACCTTTTCTCCAAACTTGTTCTCCTCTATGATTCTTGTCTCACCTTTCTTCAGTGTCTGCAGAATCTAGCTCTTCCTTTAGCTTGTTGATCAGGACTGAAATGAAGACTTTCTTCTCCTTTAGATTTTCTTTAGCATCTTTCCACTTCTCTTATTCACCCCACACACACAATTCGTAATGAATTGAGTTTGTCTCTTATAGACATGATTTCCTCTTTTCTTAGCTTTCTTTATCTTGGCATGTTCAACAATCTTTGCTGATTGATTTAAATAAAATCTCCAGTCAGATCTCGTAGAAATCTTCTTTCCAATTGGACAAATCAGCTTTAAATCAATTACTTATCTCTAGTTTTGTCTAGATGATTAAAATAATGATAAGTATCTATTAACTCTATATTTAGCTTCTTGACAGCTAAGCATTTTGTCATTTTTTGAACTCTCTATTCTATCGGTCAACACTTTAGTTAGTCATCGGTGACAACTGACTATTCTGTCAGTGTGACTTCAGTTGTCATTGGGATCTCCATCCTTGTCTTTCTGTCAGCCAACACTAAAATTTTGTATCTCAGGTTAATTTGTGTTTTTCTCGTCGGGCAACACTGTAACTCTGCTCATCGGTAATGTTGTGCATTTCCTCATTGGGAAACACTGTGACTTTGTTCTTTTACTCTGACCATCAGTTGCACTCCATCGGTGTATGCAGTCACTTAGTGAATACTTGAGTTATATGCATTACTGATAGCATAGCCTTTGATTCATCAGTTCTTTGAGGTCTTTTTCAATATTACAATGACCATACATATTATATCAAGTTGACATCAATGACAATACAATACATTAACTGATTTAATGTCTTGCATGAACATCAACTTAACATCTTCAAACATTCAATCAGTTACATGTCATCAACTTCACGCAATTACAAATTCTACTCTGTTACTAACATTAATATTAAATCAATCTTTTGCAAAATGCTACAAATAGGTTAAAAGTGACCAGGTTTCCACTATGGATGCAATGCATAATTTACTTGGGGACTTAGGTCATTTACCCAATTGATCTATAATAATAAGGTACAATTCTAAATTTTTAATGCACTCCTCCTAATGAATGATATATATTTCAAAACTATGCACAATATTTTCAACAAACAAGAATTACTTTCCAATTTCATAATCAATCATATTCCCTCAAAGATTATTAGAACACTCACAAAATACATTTCATATTACTCAAAATAAAGGCAATTCAATAAAAATACAAGTCTAATAATGCACAATCAAGATCATCACACCCATAGGTCTAAGAAAATAGGTTACTCAAGAGAATACGCAAGTTACTCAAAGAGAAGGAAATCACGCAACAAGGATTTTTTCAAACTAGGACTCAATCACCACATCATATCACATACAACATACCACAACTATCATGCTATAATAGACGAGGTAGTCCAGTGACCATCATCAATTCCTCATACACACAAACCACACAAGGCCAAAAGAAGCAAGCCATCTTCTCACTCTCAAAAAGCACTACTCTAGATGATTACGAACTTCATAAGCAATGACAAGACTAAAGACCCTAGAGTTTTAATCACAGATCCTAGCATAATTCAAGCCTCAGTAGGTATTCACCTATAACAACCAAGACTAAATATCACTCCCAAATCAAGTGGGAAGAACCACATACATGAAAGAGACACATATGAGGAGATGTCTGCTAACATGCACTACTAACCACCTAATGGGCATACAATTTTCCTAGAGCTCCTAGTGTAACAACTTGGGCTCTAATACCAAGTGTAATGCCCTGCAGGGAACCCAAGAGAACTAACCTAAACATGCAACTAAGTTAACAGGATAATTTTTTTAAAATGTTTACAAATAATAATTTGATAATAACATGGAAGAAACACAATGAGACAAATGACATATACATAAATACAACTCAACAAAGGTTACAAATCTCGAGGGTTCCTTGATGTAGAATTACTTAAGCAAACTAATCTATGAATAATAACTATAAAGAACTAATCATAAAAGATATATCAACTAAATTTAATATACATCTCATTTAATAAGACCACATATATAACTAATACCCAAGGTATACAAAAGAATCAGCATCCACTGCACAAGTCACAGGGTATACAATAATACATAACAATACAATACATCCTCTGAAAAGATGTCAACCCATAAATAGATATGGTACAAATATACAACTCACAAAATTGAATAAGTCTCTGGAAGAATCAAAAGGTAGAACTGCAACAAGGATCATCCAAGCATGAAGAAGAACATCGAATCTCAATGGTAATAAGAATCACTACCACCCAATCTTGTGGAACCAAAGGTCCACTCCCACTGTTCTGAGGAGATAGCATCAGGCTCACTCACATGGGTATACAACAAGAAGGAAACAACCAAAGTATACAAGACATCATACATAAAAGCATAGGAAGATCTTAGAAGATTTTTGAAACACAATAAATAAATCTACACAATATCAGAGGTAATCGACACACGTAGGGTAACCTAAGTTGTATATAGGAAGGTTTCATCATATACGTATAACCCTTAAGTTTTGTCCTAGTAGTCTCTCTGGACCCTGGCACTCAAGTAACCATACATGATATCGGTGACCTCTCAAACGAATGAAGTCACTAACTATGATAGCCACACACCCGTCAAGGCGGAAAGCATCATCTTATCCTCCATCTTAGCCTATAATAGCACTCAAGCATGGATGAAAAACATATCTTATTAGTTCATTTTAAAACCCTAACTAATCATTATGTTATCACTTGTTAAGATTACTTACAATAAGTGATCTTGGTAGCCACTTGTGGGCCCCGATGCTTATTGCAAGCCACCCCCTACTACATAGCCAAATAACCTATCCTAATGCTCCAACCAAAATAAACCAAAACCAAAAACATAAAGACTTCTCATAAATCATAAATTAAGATAATCACCAAGGAAAATGTTGGAGCATAACAAATAACATATCATCTTTTACAAGGATCCAAACTGTCCATCCCATATTGGACATCTCAACAGAACAATACAAACTCTCATATCACATCACAAGATCAATGATCATCAAAATATTACAAGAATCTATCTCCATGTATGAAGTAACTTAATCCACAAGATAAGCATTCAGAACACAGAACCACCATAACAGTAGAAACAAAGTGACCAAGATAATTAGGACTCAACAAAAAGTGGTCGTCACCTTTTCGTGGTTAAAATAACATAATGATTGGAGACTCGGAAAACACAACATAAGCAACAGATGTAACACAACCATACAAGAACCAATCAAGACATGAAAATGGTTATGAATTCTCACAATATAAACCCAAGGTGCACAACAATAAATCCTTAAAATAAATCGTCTTAGAAGACAAAATCCCTCCTAGGACATCACTCTACCCGAAGTGGAAAAAATATGCAAGTACACAAAACACAACAATAAAGAACCCACATAATTTAAATTTTTTTTTTTAAATAGAATTTCTAAAAATGGAATACCCACTGCATGCGAATTTAAAAAAAGATTTTTTTTTTGGAAAATATAATTTCTAAAAATAGAATACACCTTCATGTGACTTCAAAAAAGTTTTTTTTTATTGAAAATAAAATTTCTAAAAATAGAATACCACTCCATGTGAGTTCAAAAAAAAAATTTAATAGAATTTCTAAAAAGATTTTTTTTTTATTTTAATTTTTTAAATAAAATACTATTGCATGCAAATTCTAACAAGAATAATTATTTTAATATAAATAAATACTTCTTAAATAACATGCAAATAAATATATCTTATAAATAGTTGTTCTTTAAAAAATCTTATTTAATTACTTTTCATTATAAAAGAGAGAACATGCATTTATCCTCATTTTATATTTTACTATGCAATTATAGATCTACATGCAATAATATTAAATTACTTAAATAATAAAGCATGCAATTTATCTTTCTTTTTCATATATTTCCATGCATATCTAGATCTGGGGTTAGGGCAAGAACCTGGCAAAGGTATGATTATCATTTACAATTGAAGCGTTTTTACAGATCTGAAGGCTAATATCCAATTTTGCAACAATATTAAATTTCTCACAAAGGAAGACATCTTTCACAAATCTGAAACTCTAATGATAGTTTTGAAAACTAAATCATTCCAAATGAAAACCCTGATTTCCATATTACAACCAAAGCAATTAAATGAACCCCTTAAGCCCAAAACACAGATCTAACATACAATCATGAAGAAGAAACTACACAAAATCTCCATTAACCTATTCTTAAAATTTTAAGCAATATAAATACATAATATCAAACAAGGAAAATTCAAACACAGGATCTTAGCAATCCATATGCATAAAAGACAAGAATCTGGAAAGCTGAAATTAACAAGATCAAGATCCTACCTTAGTAACTAATGAGAAGATCCAATTCAAATCCAAAGCAATCAAGAATCCAAAATACTCCTAAGCTTTCAACAAATCTCCCATCACCTGAATTCTCCTTCTCCCTGATTGAACAACCTTCAAAATGGCTTTTAATTCAAAGATTTAGAAAACCAAGCAATTCAATTTTCAAAAAGTGAAACCCTAATGGAATATTAATTATTTAATTAAAAATTAAAAGAAATGCTTTATTTTTACTTTTCGCATAAAGCAATGCACAACTTAACTTTATAATATAAAAACAAAGTCATAATTGAAAATGCATGAGAATATTTTAATTTAAATAAATCAATTTAATCATGCAACTTAAAGTAATACTCAATAATTCAACTTGCACAATTAATTACAATATTTGGATTTAATATTTATTAAATTTCAATTATCAAATTAAGACTTAATGATTAAATCAATTAATTAAATATAGGCATTTAATTAATATTTAATAATTAAATAGCCATATATTTAATATATCAGTGTTTTAAACTTATCAAAGGTGCAATTATTAACATTAATATTTAGCAGAAATAATCATTAAATAAAACAAGCCAAAAGCACCATTAATCCAACTGAAAGCCATCTAAATGAAAAAAATAACTGAAACAGAAACACAAGCACGCATAGAAAGGCTCACGAATCCACGTCACTTGATGGATTTAGATAGGACAGTAAGTCAAATTCTTGTCTATTTCTAGGATAAAATAAGGGTTTAGGGTCTAGGGATTTAGTCCTAAATATTATCTCCTCTCTCTTACCATTGAGATATTACGATAGGGCACGCTCACTCCTGCCAATTCAGGGAAGACGTAGCCCGATACCTGCAAACCTATCATCACAAAGATGAACATATGCATACATATAATATAACAGACAATGGTTAAGATCATTTTACCGTGTGGATCTCACCGAAGCAAGTAACTACAACTCTATCTCATACCATACCAAACACACCAAACAACAATGTAAAATATACAAATGATCCATGTGCATACATATATAGGGTCAGTATTGTTAGAAAATCATAATCAAAATGACATCATAACATATACATAACCATTCTGAAATAGCCATAAATCACATGTAAATAGAAGATATAGCATAACTAAGCAATGGATCAATAATATAATGAAAAATAAAATATGAATATCCTCGAAACTAATTGAAATAACCAATGCAAACATGAAAAGGCCTTAAAAAGACCAGAAACTAAAATAGAAAAGAAGAATAAGGGGTGGATATTACATCCCCCTCCCCTAAAATTAGACTTACTCCTAGAAGCCAATAAATAATCTAGTAAAGATTTAAAAATGTTTGCACTGTAGTGATACATCCCCTATTAGTTAGGATCAAACAAGAAGGCACGCCAAACCCATAAACACCAAAAGAATATACCAATCACAACAATCACTCATTTACACTTCAAAAAGGAACTAATGGAAGTCAACTTATCTATCCTTTCTTTAAAATATGCATAACGAATCAGGAAGAGTAATATAACTTAGATTTAAGCATAAACCGAAAATCGCCTTGATCATTTATTCATCATCTAATATTTCTTAAATAAGTCTATATCTTCAATGCTTTAAAAAAATCATGAAATACATACATACTAAAGCTTAATTGTAGGAGACACATAATCATGTTTATATCGAATAAAAATTTGAATAGTTCATTCAACCTTACTTAATGTAGCACTCACACAAATATATAAATTATATAATGCATTTCATTTCCACATACAATTACAGTGCAATCTTTGTGGTCTCCTCCATTATACATACTATCATGGGTCCACAATGAACATGATATAAATAGTACTTATCACAAAACATGGTCAACGGCACTAAATATTCAGAATAGCCACCATAAAATTCAAACAAAAACCAAAGTGGAAGAACTTCCAAAGTTTAACATTAAATCATAAAAGTATATAATTCAAACAATAAATCAAATGTAACGAATGCTACAAACTAGACAATGAAAAGAGATTTGGGTGACTAATCCAGTCATAATAAAATTCAAAATAAATTAATGTTGACGCACATACAACACAACAAGATATCAATCAACCAAAATAAATCATCACTCTAAAAGAATTTCACATAACAAGGTGACTAGGGGTAGCCACACTCAAGGGAGTATTTGTTTCACGACATCCAAGGTACCTCACTCTAGATGTGTTAGAGTATGCACCCAATCACTCAAGGTAGACAATTTTTTATATTTATAACATCATCTTTATACAACTTCATGCAATTATGAATTCTACTCTGTTACTAACATTAATATTAAATCAATCCTTTGCAAAATGCTACAAATAGGTTAAAAGTTACAAGGGTTCCACTATGGATGAAATACATAATTTACTTGGGGACTTAGGTCCTTTACCCAATTGATCTATAATAATAAGGTACAATTCTAAATTTGTTAATGTACTCCTCCTAATGAATGATATATATTTCCAAACTATGCACAATATTTTCAACAAACAAGAATTACTTTCCAACTTCATAATCAATCATATTCCCTTAGATTTGATTACAACACTCACACAAGACAGTTCAAATGACTCAAATAAAGTCAATTCAATACAACATGCAAGTCCAATAATGCACAATCAAGATCATCACACCCATAGGGCTAAGAAAATAGGTTACTCAAGAAAAATCTCAAGTTACTCAAAGAGAAGGAAATCATGCAACAATGATTTTTTCAAAGTAGGACTCAATCACCATACCATATCACATACAACATATCACAACTATAATGCTCTATCAGACAAGGCAGTCCAGTGACCATCACCAAGTCCTCATGCACACAAACCACACAAGGCCAAAAGAAGAAAGTCATCTTCACACTATCAAAAAGCACTCCTCTAGATGATTACAAACTTTATAAGAAACGACAAGACTAAAGACCCTAGAATTTCAATCACAGGTCCTAGCAAAATTTGATCCTTAGTAGGTATTCACCTATAACAACCAAGACTAAACATCACTCCCAAATCAAGTGGGAAGAACCACATACATGAAAGAGATCACAAATAATGACTCTAAAGATACAAGGAGACATGTGCTAACATGCACTACTAACCACCTAATGGGCATACAATTTTCCCAGAGCTCCTAATCTATAAACATGGGCTTTGGTACCAAGTGTAATGGCCCGCCAGGGAACCCAGAAGAACTAACCTAAACATGCAACTAGGTTAAGAGGATAATGCTTTTTAAATGTTTACAAACAATAATGATAACAACGTAAAAATAAACACAATGAGACAAATGACATATACATAAATACAGCTCAACAAAGGTTACAAATCTCAAGGGTTCCTTGACATAGAATTACTTAAGCAAAGTAATCTACGAAGAACAACTATAAATAACTAATCATAAAATATATATCAACTGAATCCAACATACATCTCATATAATAAGACCATATATACAACTGATACCCAAGGTATACAAAAGAATCAGCATTCATTGCACAAGTCATAGGGTATGCAATAATACATAACAATACAATAAATCCTTTGAAAGGATGTCAACCCATATATAGATATGGTACAAATATATAACTCACAAAAATGAACAAGTCTCTGGAAGAATCAGAAGGTGGAACTACAACAAGGATCATCCAAGCATGAAGAAGAATGTCAGATCACAATGGTAATAAGAATTACTACCACTCGACCTCATAGTTTAACTAAAGGTCGACTCTCACAGTGATAAGGAGATAATATCAGGCCCACTCACACATGTATACAACAAGAAGGAAACAACCAAGGTATACAAGACACCATACATAAAAGTATAGGAAAATCCTAGAAGCTTTCTGAAACACAATAAAGAAATCTACACAATACTAGAGGCAATTGACACACGGGATAACCTAAGCTGTATATATGAAGGTGTCATCATATACGTCTAACCCTTAAGTTTCATCCTAGTAGTCTCTCTGGACCCTGGCACTCAAGTGACCATACATGGTATCAATGACCTCTCAAAAAGATAAAGTCACTAACTATGCCAGACACACACCCCTCAAGGCGAAAAGAATCATCTCATCCTCCATCTTAGCCTATAATAGTGCTCAAGTATGGGTGAGGAGCATATCTTATTATTTCATTTTAAAACCTCAATTAATCATTATGTTATCACTTGTTAAGATTACTTACAATAAGTGATCCTGGCAGCCACTTGCAAACCCCGATGCTTATTGCAAGCCACCCCTACTACACAGCTAGATAACCTACCCTAATGCTCCAACCAAAAGAAACTAAAACCAAAATCATAAAGACTTCTCATAAATAATAAATTAAGATAATCACCAAGGAAAATGTTGGAGCATAACAAATAACATATCATCATATATAAGGATCCAAACTGTCCATGCCATACTGGACATCTCAACTAAACATTACAAATTCTCATATCATATCACAAGATGAATTATCATCAAAATATAACAAGAATCTATCTCCATGCATGAAGTAACTTAATCCACAAGATAAGCATTCAAAACATAGAACCACCATAACAGTAGAAACAAGGTGACCAAGATAATTAGGACTTAACACAAAAGTGGTCGTCACATTTTCATGGTTAAAATAACATAATGATTGGAGACTCAGAGAACACGTAACATAAGCAACAGAGGTAACACAACCATACAAGAACCAATCAAGACATGAAAATGGTTATAAATTCTCACAATATAAACCCAAGGTGCACAAAAATAAATCCATAAAATAAATCAAGTCTTAGAAGACAAAATCCCTCCTAGGGCATCACTCTACCTAAAGTGGAAAAAATATGCAAGTACACAAAACACAACAATAAAGCACCCACATAATTTAATTTAATTTTTTTTAAATAGAATTTATGAAAATAGAATACCCATTGCATGCGAATTCAAAAAAAAAAAATTAAATTAAATATGATTTCTATAAAATAGAATGCCACTCCATGCGAATTCAAAAAAAAAAAGAAAATAAAATTTTTAAAAATAGAATACCACTCCATGCGAATTCAAAAAAGTTTTTTTTTAAATAGAATTTCTTAAAAGATTTTTTTTAAATTATTTTATTTTATTTTTATTTTTTTAATAGAATACTATTGCATGTAAATTCGAACAAGAATAATTGTTTTAATACAAATAAATAAATCCTTCTTAAATAACATGCAACTTAATATATCTTATTAATACTTATTCTTTAAAAATCTTATTTAATTAATTTTCATAATAAAAGAGAGAACGTGCATTTATCCTCATTTTATATTTTACTAAGCAATTATAGATCTACATCCAATAATATTAAATTACTTAAATAATAAAGCATGCAATTTATCTCTCTTTTTCATATATTTTCATGCATATCTTGATCTCGGGTTAGGAAAAGAACCTGGCAAAGGTATGATTCAGATTTACAGGTGAAGGGTTTTTATAGATTTGAAGGCTAATATCCAATTTCACAACAATATCAAATTTATCGCAAAGGAAGACATCTTTCACAGATCTGAAACTCTAATGATAGTTTTGAAAATTAAAACATTCCAAATGAAAACCCTGATGTCCATATTACAACCAAAGCAATTAAATGAACCCCTTAAGCCCAAAATACAGATCTGGCATACAATCATGAAGGAAAAACCACACAAAGCTCCAATAACGTATTCTTCAAATTTGAAGCAATATAAACACATAATATCAAACAAGGAAGATTCAAACACGGGATCTCAGCAATCGAGGTGCATAGAACACAGGGATCTGGAAAGCTGAAATTAACAAGATCAAGATCCTACCTTAGTAACTGATGAGAAGATCCAATTCAAATCCAAAGCAATCAAGAATTCAAAATACTCCTAAGCTTTCAAAAAATCTCCCATCGCTTGAATTCTCCTTCTCCCTGATTGAACAACCTTCAAAATGGCTTTCAATTTAAAGATATAGAAAACCAGGCAATTAGGTTTTCAAAAAGTGAAACCCTAATGGAATATTAATTATTTAATTAAAAATTAAAAGAAATTCTTTATGTTTAATTTTCACTTAAAGCAATGCACAACTCAACTTTATAATATAAAAATAAATTCATAATTGAAAATGCATGAGAATATTTCAATTTAAATAAATCAATTTAATCATGCAACTTAAAGTAATACTCAATAATTCAACTTGCACAATTAATTACAATATTTGGATTTAATATTTATTAAATCTCAATTATCAAATTAAGACTTAACGATTAAATTAATTAATTAATTATAGGCATTTAATTAATATTTAATTATTAAATAGTCATATATTTAATATATCAATGTTTTAACCTTATCAAAGGTATAATTATTAACATTAATATTTACCATAAATAATCAATAAATAAAACAAGCCAAAAGCACCATTAATCTAACTGAAAACCATCTAAACATAAAAACTAACTGAAACATAAACACAAGCACGCACAAAAAGGCTCATGAATCCATATCACTTAACAGATTCAGATAGGACAATCAGTCAGATTCTTGTCTGTTTCTAAGACAAAATAAGGGTTTAAGGTATGGATTTAGGCCTGAATATTATCTCCCATCTCTTACCATTGAGATATTACGATAGGGCACACTCACTCCTGCCAATTCAGGGAAGATGTAGCCCGGTACCTGCAATCATATCATCACAAAGATGAACATATGCATACATATAATATAATAGACAATGGTTGAGATCAGTTTATCGTGTGGATCTCGTCGAAGCAAGTAACTACGAATTTGTCTCATACCATACCAAACACACCAAAAAACAATGTAAAACATACAAATGATCCATGTGCATACGGATATAGGGTCAGTATTGTTAGAAAACCATAATCAAAATGGCATCATAACATATACATAACCATTCTGAAATAGCCATAAGTCACATGGAAATAGAATATATAACATAACTAAGCAATTGATCAATAATATAATGAAAAGTAAAACATGAATATCCTCAAAACCAACTGAAATAACCAATGCAAACATGAAAAGGCCTAAAAGAGTCCAGAAATTGAAACAGAAAGGCAGACTAAGTGGTGGATATTACATGACCGCGGGAGCATTGGCATTATAGGTATGGGCATGGGAGCACCTTCCCATCAGAAATTAAATTAAAGATGACCCTTTATGGGATGGTTATCCTTTTGTTTACTGATACTTAGGGTTTATTACACAACCCCACTTGGGGAAGACTTATTATTGGAGGTGTTAGCTCGACGATCTCAATGCAGTGACCTAGATATCGTATCAAGATACAGAGGTCTAGGGAGATTGGAGGTCTCGTAGGTCACACCTATTTGTTTCACATCCATTGATTGGGAGGACCTCCTCCATTATTGAGCATTATTTTGTCTCCTGGATATTGAGGTAGTATGGGTGGCCTATGAGCATATCGCAGGAGTTTACTGCATATGCTAATTTTGTTTATGAGTGATAGGGATGGGCTCCTAGGTTATCTTCCTTTCTTTCATTATAGGAGATCACTTAGTTGTGGTGGGAAGCCTGGGATTACTTGTATGATGTGGTAGATGCAGGGGTCATGCCAAAGTATAGGGATTACTTTTCTGAGCATACATTCCCTAGGTTTACTAATTTGGTTGAGAGAGTATCATAGATCAATGAGGAGGATGCCCATCCACGAGATCAGAGAGCTGCAAGCATAGGAGAGAGGGCCCTAATGTCAAGGAGAGAAGGGGAGATCTTTTTTTTATCTCGATCATGACACCACCATTGGGAGAGCAGCGCCAGCATGGGCAGGGTGGGACCTTATGTTGAGTTGGGTTTTATGTCCCTCCCACAGGTAGAGAAGATGTGGAGATTAGGTGCGCACCATAGGGTCCATGTTTTTTATGATGTAGCCTAGCAGGTCCAGCAGAGGAGGGTCCTCGGGAGCAGACCCCACAAGATATGATTTGTACTCTAAAAAGGTGAGTCCAAGAGCTATAGACACAACTCGCAGTGTCACAGGCATAGATATTTGAGCGAGACCAAACAATTTATGATAGAGACCAGCGCATTCAAAGACTAATAATAGCCAAAGATCAAATTCTACATAGTGTAACTTACCAGTGGGGTAGAGCTCCTTACTATTATGCTTTATATATCATAGTTGTTCCTGAGATGAATAGGGCGCCTACGTACTCACAGTTTATTGCCAGATCTGAGGGAGCTATCCCTCCACCTCCTGCTAGAGTTGATGCTCTAGTGCCTCCTCATCGTGATGATGGTGAGGGAGGGAATGAGTCTTGATATCCCCTTTTCTGTCTTATCCCCTTTCTGATTTTGAGATACAAATATGTATACATGATTTATTTGCATTGAGGATGTACATTTTGTTTGAAAAAATATGATCACACTTTTTTGTAGACATTTTAATATATATATATGATCAATTCATGCTCATTTGGATGCGTTTGTGATGTCTACATATCTTATTATCCGCTTTCTCATGTGATATCTCTAATTAGATTAGTATCTTGTAAAGTATCTTCTTACATATGTTGATTAGTTTTCTCAATTATCTTGGATAGAAGTGCTTTGTGAGATATATCTTGTTTATATATGCTTATTTTTCCGGTCACAAAAGAAATAAAAGCTTCCCTTGTCAAATTTTCTAAGTAGCATATATTTTGTCAAATTCATATTGAATATTGAATCTTAAACTTTGCAGTTCAAAGTTCAAGATTCAAATTACAATCCCCATGTTACTTCGTATTTACCTTTCTTTTGGTCGGCGAGTAGTTTTGTGAGTAATGCGTATATTTGTCTTTGAAATATTGAATCTTGAACTTTGAGCCATCCTTTCGGTTGTTCAAAGTTCAAAATTCAAAATGCACCCACTTTCTAGCATTCTTTGCCCCGTGTATTCATTTGCTCTGATGTCCCTGGCTTTTCTCATCTTGAATCTTGAACATATCCTTTTTCGGTTCATAATTCAATATTCTTCATGTGTCATGCATAAGTATCATCTTAGCTATAAGTCTTTCAAGTGATCAAAGCATTATGGTTTTTGAACCTTGAACCTCACTTCACACAGTTCAAGGTTCAGAATTCAATGTGCAATAGATAACCAAATATCTGTGACTTGTGCCAAATCTTACCATTTTGCAAAAAGAGATTGAAAAGACGTTAGATTGAAGGCCAACTCAGCAAAAGTACTTGTTATGCAGAAATGAAGTAAATATGATTGGACATGTTCAGCAAATAGTGGCAAGAATAATCAAGTCATGGAAAGGTGTCATGATTACAGAAATGGAAACTCAAGCATATGTATTAATTTATCTCATTTCTTTCTATTTATGTTTACTAGCAACCGTGATAGCATAATCAGAAGAAAGTTGCAGTGAAGGTAATCGCATGAAAGTAAGAACAGAGCATTGGTGAGTCCCAATAAATCTTCTCCATTTCTATTTCTGATTTCAGCTTTAACTGTTGTAAGAAAGGAAATTAGACTTTTCTGTTGCTTTTCTTAAGGTTACTTATTTAGTATTGCTATGTCCAGTCCTAGTATGTCAGCCTCAAAGGTCAAGTTTGTAAAAGAGAACAAGTTCTCTCCTATAAGCATTTGTCTTCCTGAAATGAGGGACACAATATTTGTAGATGAAGATTTAAAATAAATTGTTCATGGGTAAAAAAGTGCAAAAGACGGAACCTTCGCTGCAAAAATTGCAGAGAGTGGTTTTTTAGAAGCAGTTGGTTTTCCAGAGGTGACTCCATGTCCATAATTAGTGATGGAATGTAGAAATAGATATGACAGGAGTAATAGGTGCATTCATTCTTTTTTCAGAGAAGTGAAGTTATCTATTAACAGGAAGATAGTCATGACGGCTCTGCAAATTCCTCTAGTGGAAGCTTATGGTGATTGGAGTATTGAGAAAGCTCAATGAGAGTATGACCAGAATAGGAAGGAATACAACAATAACATTGCTAGAGACTGGTTGATAAAATCTGAGAGGGGTAGTTCCAGATTACCTAAGCCATTGAAGAAGAATCACTTGATCAGAGAAGTATGTGACATAGTTATCTTGCTGAGAAGAGTGAACGGAAAACCTAATGATGTCCTCTGGGAGAATTGGATGTACATTTTTGTCCAAGCCATTCTAGCTAAGGGATAGTATGTTGATTGGGCAGAAGTGATAGCAGAAAGGCTTCACGAATAATTATCTCAATCTACAGAAGCATCAAGTTTCTTTTTCTCTTCATACCTATTTTGTGTTCTTGCTACTTGTAGAAATTGGGAGGGTTTTCCACATGAACTATGGAAGGAGAATATGAAAATTTATGAATATTACCCACTACTTCAGAAGAAAATAAATTTAGAAGATTTCCAAAGGGTTCAGAACACATTCTTGTCCAAGCTTGTTTTCGAGCTAAAGGGAAAAAACAACTGCAGAATGTCTAAAGAAGCTATGGAATTAGTCAAAATTTATGGTAGCCTTTTCATCCAGTTCCCTACCTTCAGTTATCTAAGAGTGGGAGGATTTAGTGGTGAACCCTTAAAGCTCCCAAGATACTGCTTAGACAAATATGTCTTATTAGAGGTCTGTAGATAGCTTCTCCAATTTGAGGTGAAATTCATACTTAAGAGAGGGATAAGTTCTCTTTTTCCCATTCATTTAGGGCATTATCACTTCAGACTGATGCACACCATTTCTACCTTGGATGCAAAAACTAAAGATCATAAATCTCCTTCCCTACTAGAAAAGAATCTATTTTGATAGCAAACAATTTGTAGCAAATCATTTCAAAATTGATGCCACTTTCCTGCATCAAGCAGAGCTGG
Organism: Thuja plicata; assembly: GCA_018584345.1. Lineage (NCBI taxonomy): Eukaryota > Viridiplantae > Streptophyta > Pinopsida > Cupressales > Cupressaceae > Thuja > Thuja plicata. The sequence goes on from MU228245.1 coordinate 295,044, forward strand.
AAGATTTTGGCACCGTCTATGGGACAGGAAATTTGCACCTTAGCAAACAAAATATGTTTTTAACAACATGTGTGTTAGTCTATTGTATTTGTTTTCAAATTACTAACATGCATTAGCACAATATACTAACGCACATGTTGTTAACATATTGTGTTAATAATATATTTTGTTTACTAAGGTGCAAATTTCCTGCCCAATAGACAGTGCCAAAAAAATTTTGACAGAATGTGTGGATGAAATTGAGGTTGAAAAGAAACTTTATTCCAGATTCACCTTGCAATAGATTTCCTTGTTGTGATTATCTTTCAAGACTAAAGGATTAGATATTGAAGATGAAGAAAACATCTTGAAATTTGGATATGTGGAGTTGAATGATGATGCATTAGCCAGGAAGATAGACTGGAAAGAAAGGGAAGAAGAAGATGTGAACACTTTGTCCCAAGATGTGTTTAAGAGAACACATAAATGGTTAAAATAAATGAATCAAAAGAAGAAGCAAAAGACTTCTGGTTCATTAACCAGAAAGAGCCCAAGGATTTTAAAACTCACAGCCTCTCCCGTCCATATTGATAAAATTGAAAAATTGCTTTCTGCAGGTGAATTAAACTCTGGAGCAGAAGTTCATCCAAAAGAGAAGAAACCAGTCATTGAACAATCTGTGAGAGTCACAAGAACCAAAATAAAAATGAGGGAAAAGACAGATAATATCCCCTGAATTGTAATAGACCCAGAGGAAGAAGGTGATTTGCAACCTCAAAGTAAGTCCAAAATGAATAAGACATCGATCAGTTCACCAGGAAATGAATCAACAAAAGTAGGTCAACAGGACCTGACAATTTTGAAAAGGCCTAGAACATAAACCTCTACAGAGACCTCTACAGAATAGACTCCGAACTAGCTAGAATTATCAGTCAATAAGAAGAGAAATATTGCACTGGTCTCAACTCCTATTGGGGATTTGGTCAGCAAATACCTAGGAAAGACCCCAAGAGCGAAGAAGCCCAAAGTAGAGGCTATGTTGGATGAGGACTCTAAAATAGGTCAATGGATAGTAGAGATTTTTAAACCAAGTTCTAACAAAGCCATTGATGAAGTGACAGAGAAGGATTTCCATAGAGAAAAGGTATACTAGGGCATGGCTACTAGAGTTTCTGACTTGAAAATCTTGAACTCAAAAAATAAGAAAATCAATCACCGGGTATTGAAAGACGTTGACGACAAAATGAAACTAAAGCAGACCCTTTGTGAACTAGAAAAATATATACAGCAGCTTCAAGGCCCAGTTCCTCAACCTTTGTCCATGATACCTATTGACTTGGATGTCAAGTCTCTAGAAAATCAGAAATTCCTCGATCAAGTCCATAAGGATAGGTCCATATCTAAAGCCTTCATCATCTAGATTGATAAGGTCACTAAAGAAATCACCAAATTCACTAGTGATTTTAATAGTTTGATGGAAAAATCTGATAAATTGATCAAATCAGTAGAGGAGGATGTTGAATTGTATAAAAATTAAAAAGACCAATTGGAGGCTAAAACACGAAATATGGAAGAAGTTTATGCTTATGGTATAAACAAGTTTCTCTCAAAGAAAGCAGTACCAGGGGTCGAAGAGAACTTGACGTTCTTTGCTAAGGTGAACATAGAATGGGGAGGTACATTATATGAATAAGTCATTGAAGAATCTACACAGATTATTGAAGCCCGGATTAGTGCAAGAGAAATTATGCATACCCAAAATGAGTGCATGGGAGAAATAATTGGATATGAAATTGGGACTGGGAGTGACATGACCAAATTAATTTTCTTATATGAAAAAAAGGTAAAGAATCTGAAAGCTACTAAAGAGGTCAAGATGAAGGATTTTTCTATTTTAGCTCATGTAGAATCAGCAATTGTCTATGGTTATAAACATATGAAGGTTTTTGAAAACAAATCTCAGCAGATACAAAGCTTCAAGAATATTTGGGGACAAAGGTTTGGAACAGTTACCACACCGAATCAAGAACTGAGGGAGAATTTCTTGGCTGCATTTGAGGAATGGAGTGCAACAAAAGATGCCACCAACACTGTTGGGAATGATGGAGCTGGAATTGACCAAACGTTCAATTAGTTTTCTAGATATCTATTTTATTTTTGCAAGTTCCCTGAAAGTATTTTCTATCTCTTTGGACAATTAGTTTTAAAAACTAAATTAGCCCTACGTGGCTATATTTTTTAATTTTGATGACCAAATGAGGGTCGGTTCTTTGGTGAAAAACTTTAACATACTATCTATTTGTTTTAGTAATTTTGTTGTGGTTTTACTGTGGAATTTTGGATATACAAATATATTATCAGTTAGTTTTATAAGAAGATTTTGGTACCTTCAATGATCAGTTGGTCTGGTGAAGTGTATGATCTTGATTTCAATTGGAGTTGAATGATTATACTACTTTAATCTATATGTATATCTTAAGGTTTTATTAGTTATCATTTTCAAGATTTATGAATATCGTTTGAATCGGACATTCTCAAATAGATTGCTTTCATAATTTGAGTCATTTGGCTTGGATTATCTTAAATCTCTTTTAAAATTCTCAAAGTATTTAGTCATCGACCTGTGATGAATGTTAATTAAAGCCTTTCATGCTTTCTAGTTAAAAGTGTATCCTGAATTGAATTCTTTCTTAACAAAAGCTATTGAAGATAAGTATTTGTATAAGGTAGATGCTCCTTTGAAGCAGAGAGTGTAGTTATGAGTGACTCACTCAACTATTAGTGTAATTTTCTTCTATTTTTGGGTAGAAAGAGTCATTTATTTGTTCATCTTCTAGAAGGAAAATTTGTTCACTAACATATGTTTGTCGACTCCACTGGGGAGTGTGTTGTCAAGAAGATCAGTGTTCAATTTTGTTTTTATAGAAGATTAAATCATGGTATTGCATGTTGACGCAATACTCGGTCAAGAAGAAATCCCTCCAATCCTACAACCTGACCTACACTTTTAGGATACTTGGGAGGATATCATTGCTAATCTAAATACTTTGGCTTGGCAGTCAAGAATAAGTAACCAGCAATATCAACAAGTCTGGCTAGTTATAGAGGAGGAAGAAGATATTGGGGAGTGGCTAACGGAACTTTTCATACCTCAGGAGGTTTTTGTGGTAGATAGAGAAGCTCAGGGCCCTTAAAAACCTAAACCCTAGAATCATGTCCTTACACCAGATCCAAAAGAAGGGAGGGTATTTTTCATAGATTCTATCAAGAGTTATAGAATTTTCATTTTCAAATCACCTATACTCCTAAGAAGAAAGCAAAGAGTAGACCCTCCTCTCCACACAGATTTTCTCCTGAGTCATCTTCACACCACCATAATTGGTAGGCCTTAACTTTATCTGGAATCCAAGCTCCATCCATTGTAATTATCTTTCCAAAGTCAATTATGGCACAACCTTGGGGAGCGGCATTTGGCCCTTTGAATGTGGGAGGAAATTACCCCTTACCAAAAGGAGCTAGAGATATCCTACCTAAATTATATGGTAATGGAAAAGTCTCTGTGGATGATCATTTGAATTCTTTTAATACTGCTTGTGGAGTTTTAGTTGTTCAACATGAAGATGTGACGATTAGGTTATTTGTGCAAACCCTCGCCAAGTCAGCCGCTGATTGGTTCTATCATTTTCCAAATGGTTATATTACTTATTATAATTCTATGAAAATAGCTTTTGAATCATGTTTCAAATATGCTAAAGATGAAAATTCACTCTTACTTCAATTATCCCAACTAAAAAAATAAATGCATGAACCGATGAGGGAATTCGTAGCAAAATTCAACAATATTCTCTATCAAATTCCCAATGACAAGAGACCTAGTGATGAGAACCAAAAGGGTTTCTTTGTCAATTCTATGCCACCAAACATAAGTTATTAGTTGAGATGGGATAGATTTGTTGACTTAACTAAAGCCCAGCGCTTAGCGGTAGAATTTGAAGATGATTTAATAACAGTTCAGGAAAGTGGAAACAAGAAGTGAAAACATCAACTAATCAAGCATCTACCTCTAGTTCTACCAATCTTGTAGTACAGAGACTAGTTAATGATATGATTTCCCTTAAAAGGAAGTTACCTAAGTCTACACCTGCACCATATCTAGACATTCTTCATAGATACTTAAACCAGGGGACAGGAAATTATGGGAAACCATTAAATGCATTGCCAATCCAAAAAAGGATTCAAATTGAACCTCCTCCTATTAGAAGTAACATGTGTGTTTTTCATTTAACAGGATGAACATGATGGAGATACATGCCCTGAAATGGTGAGGTACAAACAGATGGAAGCCAACAAAGAGACCATTCAAGAAATCCATGTTAGTGAAGAGAACTCTAGAGGACTTGGCGACTCTATAAGTTTCTACCTGGAGTATGAACCTGATTCAGACCATGGTGGTGATATTTTATTCACTCTAGAGGAACCTTCCTAATCAGTGCTTACCATAGGTCAGCAAGGTGGCAAATTTACTAGTCATTTTTTGTATCCATTTCAAAACAGGAAAGATAAAGAGCAGATGAACCAAGTTGGTAGCAGCTCAAAGGTAGAAGAAAATACATCACCAGAGGTAAAGATTCTAAAAAAATCAAATCATGAATCTACCTTTGATTTTGTTGATTTTGTAAGTCTTCTAAAATCCAGATTTCTCCCATTGAGTATTTGAAGTTAAATCCCAATGAACTTGATAAATTAGTAGATTATGTAAAAGGTTCCCCTCCTAGAGTTACAACTAGTCAAAAAAATGTTGTATCTACTCATGAGACTCCTTTAGACCCTGAATCAGATCATCCTAAGATTATCCAACCTATTCTTAACTAGGGATCCTCAAAGCCCGCTCATGTTACAGGTAAACCAGAACCTTTTTATGTATCTTTGTTTATTCATGGCCACAAACTCGGCAACTATATTATAGACTCAGGAGCATTAGATAATATCATGCCCTCTTTTGTAGCAAAAGCCCTAGATTTTCCTTTAATGAAGACTTTTGGTAAATGCTATTCAATGGATTCTAAATAGGTTCCCTTACTTGGTCAAATCAAGGATGCCTAGGTTTCATTAGTCACTTTCCCAAATAAGAGGTTGAAATTGACCATCCTAGTCGTTGATATACCACTAATACATTTTGTGTCAATTTTTTACCTTTAATTAGTCAATTTTTTGACCCAGATGTGTCGAATATTCCACCAATGGTTTCATTTCTATTTTACTAGTCAAAATTGTGACACATCATTTTTCATGTCAAATGATCTACGCCAGTCTTTGTCAAAATTGATATCTACAATTGACAAGGTTATTTGATTGGAGATTTTTAAGCAAATTCAATTATCAGATTCACAGCCAGATTCATTAAATTTAGCCAACATCCTCCCAATTTGTGGCAAGCTTGGTGCTTTGGGAAAGGGTATGGAAATCCATCAAAGAATAATCAAAAGCAGATGTTTATCAGATGTTGTACTTGTGACTACCCTAATAGACATGTATGCAAAATGTGGAAGCATAATGGAGGCATGCAAACTATTCGACAAAATGCACAATCCAAACTTGGTCTCATGGACTATGATGATTGCAGGATATGTAATGCATGGATATTGCAAGGAGGTGATAAAAATTTTTGAATTAATAAAGCATTCTACAACCAATCCTGGCCATATAGACTTTGTTTGTGTTTTATATGCATGCAGCCATGCAAGTTTAGTGGACGAGGGCTGTGAATACTTAAATGAAATGAGAAACTCTCATTGCATTACACCTTCAATGGATCATTATTTATGCATCATTGATCTTCTTGGTCGTGCTAAATATCTTGAGGAAGCCTTAAACTTTATCATTAAAATGTCAATACAACCTGAAGTGGTTGTGTGGATGTGTTTATTTGGTTCTTGTAGATCACATAAGAAGATAGGGATAGGAATAGGAGAATTTGTGGCAACACTTCTTTTTGAGTTGGATCCTAAAACTATTGCACCTTATGTCCTTTTCTCAAACATTTATGTAGAAATGGGTAGGTGGGTTGATGTTCAGAAGGTAAGAAACTTGATGAAAGATAAAGAAACTATAAAGAAACCTAGATGTTATTGGATTCAAGTCCACAAAATGGTACATGCTTTTTGTGTAGGAGACAGATCATATCCACAAACACATGAGATTTATGTAATGCTGGAGAAATTGTCTTTGGAGATGAAGAAAGTAGGTTATATTCCAGACAAGAAACCTGTATTAAATGATGTCGGGGAGGAAGAGAGAATTATAAATATGTCACCATAGAGAGAAGTTAGCAATTGTCCTGGAACAACTATTAGAGTTGTCAAGATCCTTCGAGTATGTGGTGACTATCACAAGGCTACCAAGTTTATTTTTAAGATGGCTGTAAGAGAAATTACTGTGAGAGATGCAAACAGGTTTCATCATTTTAAAAGTGGGCAATGTTCTTGTGGAGATTATTGGTGATGCAAACTGAAACCTTGCACTGTAAAAGTGTGCACAGTTTCTAACTTTGGTGGGAAGGAAGTAGTTTTATTTTTCAATTTATTAACAAGACTCATTTTTTAGTGTTTGGTCAGTCATTTCATGTTGTTGACTTCATGGAGTCATATTGTATGCTATGTACCTTGTCTAGATACTTGTATCTGATAAATTTTTGTTTCATAACAGACGATAGAGTCATGAAATTGGGTTGTTTCTAAGAAGCTTGTACAATTGATTCTTTAAACTAAATTTCCCTAGAGATTATAAAATTTTGCTTAGAAGTTGTCACTGGGAGGATAGAGTGGTGTGTGTGAGGTGGCTCAAGAGTTGGGTATCTTTTTATTTGGACATCTACATACTGTGACAATTCTCTACATTCTGTGTGATTCAAAATCATGTGTATAGAAATATTTGTATGTCAATGTTCATTTAATGATTATAACTCTAATATTTTAGAGTAATAGTTAGGGGTTAATAAGTAGACCAATGAAAATGGTGGGATTGTGGATGAGTTTGAGGCTGTAAGATCTAGGAACCACATCTATGTTTGTAATGACCTCCCTCGTTGCAATTAAAACTAGAGAACATAAATTAGTAAGTAGACCAATGTAGATGGTGGGATTATCGACAAGTTTGCAGGTGTAAGGTCTAGAAACCCTGTCTATGTTTGTAACAATCACACTTATAGCTAGCATAAATGGAAACCCTTGGTTTGTTCCTCATGATGAAAAACCCTCATTAAGAATATGAAAAAATTTAAAGGATCAAGGTACCTATAGATGTGAGCTTGAGTATGTGTGCAGAAGCTATAGGATCAACTTCTCAGAAACCATCACAATATTTGTGTTGTCCTTCCCTCCCTCAGCTCTGGCACCACTTTCAATCGGAAATCAAATGAAAATAATGCAGCTTACCTTTTCTTTTTTTTTTGTTTATGACCCCGCATTGGTCCAAATTGGGCTCATAAACATTAAAAGCCAAATTTGATAGATATTTTGAACAAATCCAAAAAAATATTTAATCTAACAAGCCTTTGGTCAAAATTAAAGGTCTAAAATTGACCTCAAATGTATTAGTGTGCGTGCTAGCTATGGTATGCTTTTAAGTCAAACCTTTTGCAGAGATTTAGGTGGTGAAATCAAATTAGATTGGTCACAGGAAATAGTCCCCATTGGAAATCAAAAGGTTATTTTGCAGCCAGAAACCAAATCAAAATATACAGTGTTTCCTTTTGAAGACCCTAGATCCCATATTTTGCATCATGAGACTGATTTTTCTAATTATGTAATTTTACTCGAAGTTGATGTTGCGGATCTAAAATCCTCTAACAATGAAAGGGTATAGACACTTGAATTTGATGGAAGTTGTTCTTCTACTAGTTCTGGTGCGCGGGTGGTTTTGATATCTCCATCTGAGGAAAAATTGCCTTTTTCTTTTAAACTAGAATTTGAGAATACTAATAACACAGCCGAGTATGAAGCATTACTACTCAAGATTCAAGAAGCAAACAGGAAAGGTATTAGAATATTGAAAGAAAAAGGAGACATTGATTTTTTCGTGAAGCATGTGAGAGGGATGTATGCAGTAATAAATGAAAGGATGAAGCACTACCAGAATAGAGTCTGGGATGAAATCGAGGGGTTTGAAGCATTTTCAATTGAAGCAGTACCTAGAGAATTGAATTCTAGAGTAGATGTTTTGGCAGCCTCTACAGCACTATTAATTCCTCATCCAAATTTTGATAATAATCACTACACTATAGAGATTTTTCATCAGCCCAACGTACCTGATAATGCTAATTCTTGGCAAGTCTTCTGTGATGATGCTCACATGTTGACATTCCTGCAAGGTATTGAGAAGTTCTCTTTGGTGTTCTTCGAAGGATCAGAATTCAAATGTCAATAATTCTATGTCGATGAAGGAGTTGACCAAAAAGAAGATATTGTACAACTGAAAGGAAATCACATCCAAAAAGGCCTTGTGATGATGGAGATTTTTTTTATCGCAATGATTTTTTTATCGGTCAGGTTAATGAAACCAGCATCAAACAATCCAACAATTTTAAAAGAATAAATATCAGGGGTAATGAAGATCCTAGATTTGTGAATTTGGACACATGTTGCAGTCCTGAGGAGAAAACCATATTCACAAAATTATTAAAAGAGTTCAAGGATATGTTCACATGGTTGTATGAAGACCTAAAGGATTTCAAAAATTGATAATTTTGACATCATATTCCCCTGAAACTTGGAGCCAAACCTTTCAGGAAAAAGTTGAGAAATTGCAATCCCAGAGTAGCAGATGTCATTTTTAGAGAGGTGGATAAGATGCTTAATGCTAGAATAATTTACCTGATTCATCATTCTACTTGGGTGGAAAACATAGTGCCAGTTTGCAACAAAAATGGAGAGATTCAAATCTGTGTTGATTTTAGAAATCTAAATCAATCTAGTCTTAACGATAATTTTGCCCTGCCTAACATGGACCACATTTTATAGATGGTAGTAGGTTATGAGATGATGTCTATGCTGGAAGGTTTTTCCGGTTATAATAGTATCAGTGTAGCTCCTAATGACCAGCATAAAATAGCATTCACCACTCGTTGGGGAACGTTTGCATATAGTCGAATGTCATTCGGCTTGATCAATGCAAGTGCAACCTTTCAACGGGCCATTAATTCCTCTTTTGGTCATTTGATGAATAAATTAATTGTGGTATACCTTGATGATGTGACCATTTTCTCCCATAAAAGAAAGAAACATTCAAAATATTTAAGACTCATCCTTCAAGAGTGTAGAGATCAAGGAATATCACTCAATCCAAAAAAATCTATCTTTTGTGTAACTGAAGGAAAATTGTTAGGTCATATAGTGTTGAAGGAAGGAATTAGGATTGACCCAGAAAGGGTGCAAGCAATCTAGAAATTATGTTTACCTTCCAACAAAAATGGAATACGATATTTCTTTGGACAAATCAACTTCTTGAGGAGATTTGTGCCAGATTTCTCAGAAACAACTAGACCCACGGTAAGTTTGCTGAGCGAGAAACAAACTTTCAGATGGAATGATGAAGCCAGAAGGTCTTTTGATGAAGTTAAGAATGCAATTTCTCAGGCTTCAGTTCTTGCACATCTGGATTTTCGAAAGGATTTTTTAATACACTGTTATGCTTCAAAGCACAAAATGTCAAGTGTTTGGTTAAAAAAGAATGAAGCTGGTGAAGATGTTCCCATTTCTTTTATGAGTATTCCATTAAAGAAACATGAATTGAAGTACTCTCCTTCAGAAAAGAAAGCCTTCAGAGTGGTAAAAGAAGTTAAACAATTATGGCACTATATTCTTCATTCTCATTCTACATTTTATGTTTTGAATATGGTTGTTAAGAGTATTCTAACTCAACAGGAGGTGTCTATGAATGATAGAGAAACTTGGGTTACAAAGGTACAAGAGTTTGATTTGGAAATCAAACCTACCAAATTCGTAAGAGGTCAAGGCCTCTGTAAATTAATTGCAGAAAATGATGAAGAATCTGGTGATAGGATTCCTTTAGCCCTATTGTTAGGACTGAAAGATGTATGGTTCTCAAATGTAGCTTATTATTTGACTTATGGAGAATTTCCTAACCATCTAACAGCTAAGGAATAGAGAAATTTAAAACTTAAAGTGGCCAAATATGTTATAGTTGATGATATATTATACAAAAGAGGCTTAGATGGGATGTTTCTAAGGTGTGTACATGAGGATAAACAAAATAAGTTGCTTCAATCTTTCCATAACAAAGCTTGTTGTGGACATTTTTCATCTACAGTAACAGCTTTCAAAATATTAAGGAACTCCTATTATTGGCTTGGGATGTTCAAAGACACGTACAAATTGGTGGCACAATGTGATAAATGTAAGTTATTTTCTGGAAACCCACATTTAGATGCTTTACCATTAAGACCTGTAGTCATTGAAGAATCATTCAAGCAGTGGGGCCTAGATTTTGTAGGTCCAATACATCCTCCATCAAGTGTGGGCCACACCCATATTTTGACTACAATGGACTACTTTACAAAATGGGTAGAAGTTATCCCTGTGAGGAAAACTACTTCAGAGATAGTCTGTTCATTTCTAAAGGAAAAAATTTTAGTAAGATTTCGGGTTCCCACCAAGATAGTGGCAGATAATGCGCAGAATTTATCTTCTCATGAGATGCAATTATTTTGTTATGATAATGGGATTCAGCTATCATGCTCCTCTAATTATTTTCCTCGAGGTAATGGCCAGGCCGAATCTGCCAACAAGAACTTTATTGCCATAATGAAAAGGTTGGTTAATGGCAATGGCATAGATTGGCACAAAAGATTGTATGAAGATTTGTGGTTGATCTCACATAACCAAAGAGAGCCATAGGGATATCTACTTTTGAATTATTATATGGCGTGGAAGCTCAACTTTCTCTTCCCTTGGAGCTAGCAGCAGCTAAGTTGCAGAAAGTTATTGAAGATCAATAATTCCAAAGTGCTTTAGAAAAGAGGATCGTGTATTTAAGAAAAATTGAAGAGGAACGAGAAAATATTGTCGATCATATTATCAGTCACTAGGCTAAGGTAAATAAAATCTTTGATAGAAAAGCCCAGCCCCAGAAATTCATTATAGGAGACAAATTTTTACTATGGGATAAGAGGTGGGAACCTTGAGGTGCACGCGAAAAATTTGAATCATTGTGGAAGGGCCCCTTTCAGATCAGCCAAGAACTTGGACCTAATTCTTTCAAATTGAGGTATGGTGATGGAACCAAAATTCCCTTGTCCTTCAATGGGAAAGATCTCAAGATTTATGGGTTGTAAGTAGCAAGTCTTTTCTGTGTACATAAGTTTTGTTATTTTGTAGGTTTTAGTTTCTTCTTTTTAGTCAACTTAGTTTTGTTGAAAACCAAAGATTTTGGGTTCATTATTTAGTCCCTCACGGTCCTAATCCCCAGTCGGAGCCACCTATTTCTAGTCAAAAAATAAATAAAATCTTCCCTTGTAAAATTTGCTAAGTAGCGTGTATTTTATCAAACGCATATAAAATATTGAATCTTGAACTTCGCAGTTCAAAGTTCAAGATTCAAATTACAATCCCCATGTTTACCTTTCTTTCAGTCAGTGAGTAATGCATATCTTTGTCTTTGAAATATTGAATCGTGAACTTTGAACCATCCTTTCGGTAGTTCAAAGTTCAAAATTCAAAATGCACCCACTTTCCAGCAGTCTTTGCCCTGTGTCTTCATTTTCTCTGACGTCCCCAGCTTTTCTCATATTGAATCTTGAACATCTCCTTTTTTGGTTCATAATAGAATATTCTTTGTGCATCATGCATAAGTCTCATCTTAGCTATAATTCTCTCAAGTGATCAAAGCATTATGGTTTTGAACCTTGAACCTCGCTTCACATAGTTCAAGGTTCATAATTCAATGTGCAATAAATCACCAAATATCTGTGAAACGTGCCAAATCTTGCCATTTTGCAAAAAGAAATTGAAAATATGATGGATTGAAGGACAGCTCAGCAAAATTACTTGTCATGCAAAAATAAAGTAAATATGATTGGACATGTTCAGCGAATGGTGGCGATAATAATCAAGTTGTGGCAAGGTGTCATGATTACCGAAATGGAAACTCAAGCATATGTATTAATTTATCTCATTTCTTGTCATTTTTGTTTACTAGCAATCGCGATAACATAATCAAAAGAAAGGTGCAGTGAAGGTAATCGCACGAAAGCAAGAACAGAGCATCGGTGAGTCCCAAGGAACATTCTCCATTTTTGTTTCTAATTTCAGATTTAACTATTGTAAGAAATAAAATTAGACTTTTCTGTTTCTTTTCTTAAGGTTACTTATTTAGTATAGCTATGTATAGTCCTAGCATGTCGGCCTCAAAGGTTAAGTTATTAAAAGAGAACAAGTTATCTCTCGTGAGTAGTTTTCTTCCTAAAATGATGGACACAATCTTTGTAGATGAAGATTTAGAAGAATTTTTTCATAGATTAAAAAGTGCAAAAGAGGGAACCTTCGCCGCAAAAATTGCAGAGAGTGGTTTGTTAGAAGCAGTCGATTTTCTAGAGGTGACTCAATGCCCAAAATTATTGATGGAATGATGAAATAAATATGACAGGAGTAATAGGTTCATTCGTTCTTTTTCTGGAGAAGTGTTGATATCCATTAACAGGCAGATAGTCATGACATCTCTGCAACTTCCTCTAGTGGAATCTTATGGTGATTGGAGTATTGGAAAAGCTTAATGAGAGTATGACTAGAACAAGAAGGATTACAACAATAAAATTACTAAAGACTGATTGATAAAATCTGAGAGGGGTGGTTATAGGTTACCTAATCCATTGAAGAAGAATCACTTGATCAGAGAAGTCCATGACATAGTTATCATGTTGAGCAGAAGAAAGGGAAGAAGAAGATGTGAACACTTTGTCCCAAGATGTGTTTAAGAGAACACATAAACGGTTAAAATAAATGAATCAAAAGAAGAAGAAAGATACTTATGGTTCATTAACCAGAAAGAGCCCAAGGATTTTAAAACTCACAGCCTCTCCCATCCATACTGATAAAATTGAAAAATTGCTTTCTACAGGTGAATTAAACTCTGGAGCATAAGTTCATCCAGAAGAGAAGAAACCAGTCATTGAACAATCCATGAGAGTCACAAGAACCACAAGCAAAAGGAGGGAAAAGATATTTAATATTCCCTACATTATAATATATCCAAAGGAAGAAGGTGATTTGCAACCTTAAAGGAAGTGCAAAATGAATAAGACACCGGTCAACACACCAGGAAATGAATCAACAAAAGCAGATCAGCAGGACCTGACAATTTTGAAAATCCCTGGAATACAAACCTTTACAAAGACCTCTACACCATAGACTCTGAATTGGATAGAATTATTAGTCAAAAAGAAGAGAAACATTGTACCGGTCTCAACTCCAGTTGGGGATTTTGTCAGCAAATACCTGGGAAAGACCCCAAGAGTGAAGAAGCCCAAAGTAGAGGCTATGTTGCACATGGACACTAAAACAAGCCACTGGACTGCATATATTTTTAAACCAAGTTCTAACAAATCCATTGATGAAGTGACAAAGAAGGATTTCAATATAGAAAAGGTAGACTTGGGCATGGCTACTAGAGCTGGTGACTTGAAAATCTTGAACTCGGCAAACAATAAAATCAATCACCGGGTATTGAAAGTCACTGAAGACAAAATGAAACTAATGCAGACCTTTTGTGAACTGGTGAAATATATACAACAGCTTCAATGTCCAGTTCCTCAACCCTTGTCCATGATACCTATTGACTTGGATGTCAAGTCTCTAGAAAATCATAAATTCCTTGATCAAGTCCATAAGGATAGGTCCATATCTAAAGCCTTCTTCATCTGGATTGATAAGGTCACTAAAGAAGTCACCAAATTCCCTAACGATTTTAATAGTTTGATGGAAAAATCTTATATATTAATCAAAGTAGTAGAGGAGGATGTTGAATTGTGGAAAAAGGAAAAAGACCAATTGGAGGCTGAAACACGAAATATGGAAGAAGTTTATGCTTATGGTATAAATAAGTTTCTCTTAGAGAAAGCAGTACCAGGGGTCGAAGAGAACTCGCTCTTTGTTGCTAAGGTGAACATAGAATGGGGAGGTGCATTATACGAATAAGGTATTGAAGAATCTGACCAGATCATTGAAGCCCATATCAGTGCAAGAGAATTTATGCATACCCAAAATGAGTGCATGGGAAAAATAAATGGATATGAAATTGGGACTGGGAGTGACATGACCAAAGTACTTGCCTCTTATGAAAAAAAAGATAAAGAATTTGAAAGCTGCTAAAGAGGTCGAGATGAAGGATTTTTCTATTTTAGCTCATGTGGAATTAGTAGTTGTCTATGGCTATGAATAGATGAAGGTTTTTGAAAACAAATCTCAGCGGATATAAAACTTCAAGAATGTTTGGGGACAAAGGTTCGAGATAGTTACCACACCGAATCAAGAAATGATAGAGAATTTCTTGGCTGCATTTGAGGAATGGAGCGCAGAAAAATATGCCACCAACACTATTGGGAATGATGGAGCTGAAATTGACCAATCGGTCAATTAGTTTTCTAGATAGTTGTTTTATTTTTTCAAGTTCCCCGAAATGATTTGCTATCTCTTTGGACAATTAGTTTTGAAAACTAAATTACCCTTATGTGGCTATATATTTGAATTTTGATGACCAAATGAGGGTTGGTTCTCTAGTGAAAAAATTTACAATACTATATGTTTGTTTTAGTTATTTTAATGTGCTTATACTGTGGAATTTTGGATATACAATATACTATCAGTTGGTTTTATAAGCAGATTCGGGTACTTTCATTGATCAGTTGATCTAGTGAAGTTTATGATCTTGATTTTAGTTGGAGTTGAATGATTATACTGCTTTAATTTGTATGTATATCTTAAGGTTTTATCAGTTATCTTTTTCAAGATTTAATATCATTTGAATCGGCCATTCTCAAATAGCTTTCTTTCATAATTCGAGTTTGTTGGCTTGGATTATCTTAAATCTCCCTTAGAATTCTCAAAGTATTTAGTCATCGACCTGTGATGAATGTTAATTAAAGCCTTTCATTCATTTTTGTTAAAAGTGTATCCTGAATTGAATTCTCTCTTAATAAAAGCTATTGAAGATAAATATTTGTATAAGGTAGCTGCTCCTTTAAAGCATAGAGTGTAATTGTGAGTGACTCACTCAAATGTTAGTGTATTTTTCTTATGTTTTTTGGTAGAAAGAGTAATTTATTTGTTCATCGTCAAGAAGGAAAATATGTTCACTAACACTTATCATGAATTGTTCTCTTATCATTGTATCTCTGATATGAGCTTTGTAATGGTAACCTCCTATGAAAATTGTGGTGATTCAGCATGTCATGAATCTTGTATGATTGATTCTAACCCTTTTTTTTGTAGATATATAGCCTTAAGATGATTGAGATTGCAGGTTAATGAATGCAACTAAACACTTTGGTGAATGATTTAAGGGATGGCTCTTTCATTGTTATAATTTCATTATGAATGCAATCCTAAGATGATATACAATCTACGACGGGAGTGTAGTCACTGATTTATTTATCCAATTTTGTCATCATCAAGCGTTTAGGACATCAGAGTCGATACAACCCTTACTGGTGCAACTGTGACCATAAGGATATGAGTATGGATTGTATTGGATAAAATGTATAAACCCAACATAAGCATCAAGGTATTAAATCCAAGATGGCCTGAACAGTGTTTCTAGTTGATATTGCAAGCATACACCAGTATCAAGGCATAGAAAGCCGAGATAACCATGAGTGTGATCTTATGTAAACATGCAGTTTAATAATAGGAAAGAAGATACTTCCAACCTCACCTTTGTGTACAAATAAATGGAGTCAGGGTATGTGATATTGATCCACCTTATTGTGGAGGCTCTTATCACAGACACCTAATTTATTTGACATTGCAGGATCATCGGGACCACACCAACAAGCAACAATCAAAGAAAAATGTATGAAACTCATTGATAACAGACAACATCAAATAAAATATTCAACATACATTTAGAAAATGTTTGGGCGTTATATGGTTGTCTTTGTAGGGTTTTGAAAAATACCATTATGTTTGTGAGTGCATAGTGTTGAGAAACACAGTTGTGTTCTTGAGTGTTATTGAGCCAATATTAAGTTTCATGTTGTGTTATCCGATGTGTGTTAAGAAACACAAATGTGTCCAAATAGGTAGTGTTAAGAAACAATGTTGATTAGGGTGTCAATAAACACCATTGTGTTAGTGACAAATTGTCTAGTGACTAAGAGACCAAGATAACTAACTTTGATTAGTGAGATAACTTGGCAAGATATTGACTGGGTTGCTAAAATTGTTAGGAGAATGCCCATGTTGAGGAATGAGGTCCTAGGACTAAGGCATTGACTGACTCCAAGCTATAATGGCGAGATGACAATTGAGATAGGTTGAACAAGGTCATGAAAATGACTAAAAGTTCATAGGTGCAATGAAGCAAGTTGAAGCCTCTAGAAGGCGAGATATCCAAGCTATGTATTGATAGATGGAGTGTTAGTTACAAGTGACAGATATTTTCTAGGTTTTCACCACTTGGCAGAATTACCATTTTTGCTGCCAAGGTGCCTGTTTACCATGTTTTCACCGAGGCACTTTTTTCTTTTTCGATTTTTTCATATTTTTTCATTTTTTTTTATTTTTTTTTTGTGATCCATCAAGGCGCCTATTTACCAGGTTTTCACCGGGATGATCATTTTTTTCAAGACTTTTTCCAATGTTTTTTTCTTTTTTATGCTTGTCTATAGTTTTCGGTATTTTTTTAGGATCATTTTCTCTATACAGGAACATTTCCCCTTCTGGGCTTGATAGTTGATAGGCTCCATAGCCAAATGTTGCAATAATTATAGAGGGACCCAGCCAGTTGGATTCAAACTTGTCCTTTTGTTCTTGATTTTTTTGATTTTGTTGATTTTTTTTATTCTCTCTAACTACAAGATCACCAACGTGAATTTCTCAGTGTCTTACTTTCTGTAGACACCTAAAATTGACCAGATATATCTCAAGCATTCCAAACTATAAATCTCAAATAAATGCCTTAAAATCTCATCTCAATGCAAAACAAATGGATCAAATCAAATGGACATTTATCAAATCAAGAAGGCAAAAATCAAATCAAACTAAAAGATCAAATAATCATGAAATCAAATAATTAAATTCAAGCCTAAAGGGATTAATCAAATTATGCAATTGATTTTTCAATTGTATAGTTCAAATCAAAAAGATCAAATCCAACCCATTCACCCTT
>MU228245.1:358866-389948 GCA_018584345.1 Thuja plicata
TGATCTCCTTACACACAATTCAAGATGCCGACACATCAACATTATTTGCAAGAAATACATTTTACAAAACAAATAATAAGAATAGGAATTATCCAAGGTTGAGACACCTTATTCCTAACATTCTCCCGCATAAGAGATTTCCCTTGTATGGGTGCCATTAGAACAGGTGGATTTGCTAAGTACTCCTTGATCTATTGAAAGTGTTTTTCACACCCTTCAACCCACTTGAATGTTACACCATTATGTAAGGTCTTTGTAAAGGGTTGGGATTTATCTACTAATTGTGAGATGAACCTTTTGATTGATTATAGCTTCCCTTGTAATGTTCTGATTTGACTGATGTTCCTTGGTGGTTGCATTTCCATTATTGTTGTCACCTTTTTTGGATCAACCTCAATTCCCTTTTCTGAAACAATGTACCCAAGGATCTTTCCAGATGTTACACCAAAGGAACATTTCTTTGGATTCAACCTCAACTTGAATTGTTCCATCATGTCGAAGATTTTCTCTAAGTCAACCAGATGTGTATTTCTTTTTGTCAATTTTTCCAATGTGTCGTCAACATAATCTTCCATGTTCTTGTGCATCATCTCATAGAATATGGTAGTCATACCTCTCTGGTATATTGCTCCTACATTCTTAAGACCAAAAGGCATGATGTTCCAACAAAATGTGCCCCAAACACAAGTAAAAGTTGTCTTTTCCTGATCTTCACGTGCTACCCTTATCTGATTATATCCTGCGAAGTCATCCATTAGGGATTATATCTCATATATTGTTGTGAGGTACCCAATCATGTTGATGTTAGGAAGTGGGAAGTCGTCTTTTGTACAATCTTTGTCTAAATCTCGAAAGTTTGTGCAGACTCTGATTGATTTGTCAGTTTTAGAAATAGGCACAATATTTGAGATCTATCAGCATACGCAATAGCTCTAATGAATTATGCTTTTAGAAACTTTTCTAACTTGACTTTGACCAATAATTCCACATGAGGATGCATTTTCCTAATATTTTTTTTACTGGTTTGACATCAGAAGCAATAGACAAGTGATGCCTTATTAAGTCGGTATCAAGTCCAGCCATATCTGAGTAGGACCAAGAAAATTTAATATTTTTTCTCATAAAGAACTGAGTGAACTGCTACTTCTCTTCTTCAAAGATTGTGCTAAATATATCAATTGAGGTGATTTTGTTTCTCCCAAGTTGACTGGTTGTGTAGGTTCTATGAGTACTGAAGATCGTTCCTGAAAGTGATTAGGAAATATATCAAGCTTCTCATCCTCTGGCGCCTCTAAGAGGTTTTCACCATTGGATACGTCTATTTTTTTTTACTATTTTAGGTTCTGACACTACCACAAAATGGTTTTCACAACCAGACCTCTTTTTCTTTTTATTTTTCTTTTTAAGAATGAGAAAGTTGATATCACCCTCCATCATATTCACACTCATTGTGCTGGTGGAAGAGGTAAGAGGATCAATAACATTTAGGTAATAGGCCAAAGTATAGTCATTTGGGTAGGAAATTAGGTTTACAGGATCATTTGGATTCCACTCAAGAAGTTCAGGGTGTATTAGGGACAAAGATCCAGTAGCTTCTAAAGAGAGCACTATGTTATCATGATCAAGGTGTTCGACTAGTAAGAGAATATCTATTATGTCACTCTCTGAAGGACTGCCTAGACCACGAAGTATTCTAACATCACTATCAGAGTCATTATTAGTATTTCGTAGATCTAACCCATTTGATCAAATGCTAGTGTTTCATTCCTCCTCTGGTGTAGCCACCCGGCCGAGAAAAGTTTGCATAGGGACCATCTCAATCTTGGAGATGGGTTCAATTCTGGTGTCACCTTCATGGTTCCAATTTGTGTTCTGGGTAGCACTTGAACTTGCACCGTGTTCAAATTGAGGTGTATATTTATGAATGACATCGACCTTAAAATCCTCTATAGTATCTAAAAGAGAATCTCATTCATATTCATTAGAACTTGTTTCCAGAGAATGATTTATATCTAGTAGATGAGTAGGGGTAATAGGCTACCCCTAGTTAGGATGTTGTTCTTCTAGGTCATTCTTCATACCTTGACCGAACTCGTACTCATGAGAATCATTATGGTCGTTGTCTGCTTCTTGTTGATCTTCACTTTCTTGCACTCCTACCTGTTCTTCACCTTCCTGTATGGATGTAAGGTGGAGTGAAGATATCTCAATCACTTGCACTGCTACCTATCCTAGTCCCACCTCGTCTTCATGTGAATTAATTTGTTGTTGTTGGCATGTCACTTCTTCTTTGGTCAATCGATTCTCTTCATGTGATTGTTGGGATGGATCCATTTGGTTCAAAGGGGGCTCTGAACTGATGTGGAATGTAGAGTTCTCCTTGGTAACTGGGATTCTCTATTTGTATATGTAACAGCCTCTCAAAAGATTACTATGTAATATCTGCCTCCTCTCTAGTCTCATCATCGGATTCCTATGTTTGATTAAATATAGGACCATTATTGGAGGAAGGATTAGATTTTTGCTCACAGTATCCTAACCATGTTTTGTCTGTTGGACTCCAGAACTCAGTGTGTATGGGCTCTAACAATCCTTTATTTTTGCCTAGGGGTCCTTTACCTTTATATCCCATTTGTTCCATGAGTTGGTATCCCTTTCCATACTTCTACGGGGAGATCTCAACATGTTTCACTTCTAGATCATGCTCTCCCCCTTAGAGCCAGGCAAGAACAACTTTTTCTTGATTTTCTTCTGAGCGTGAATCCCTTGCTTTTACCATTCAAGTTCCTTCATGTATTGCTAATGTTTGGGTACTAGAAGGTTTGAATGATGATGAGGGTTTTCTATAAGACCTGGGGATGTAGGAAGATTAGCCATGGATGGCCAGGAATGCAATTGATATTCTCTCACCCTGGTATCTCTAATTTTCAATTTCTCCTTAAAATTCCCCATCAGTGTTGCTTTGGAACTCTCAGTGTTTTGTCCATCAAATGCCTCTTTATTATGCGGGACCATATTGTTGGCTTGTTTTAAATTGTTACAAGAGTAGGTGCTATCAGCTGGGATAGACTTTCACTCTGTTATGTGGGAATTTCACACACTAGTGATATGTCGAGGGTACAATTTGTATGTCATGGATCCAAGTTCACCCTAATAAGATGTTATATGCCAAAGGTAAATCCAACACTTGGTAGATTACATCTCTCTTAATCGGTCTGACCCTGATATGTAATACAACTAATTACCCCTTTGATGACCTCTCCTCTTCATCATATGCCTTGATGGTTATTTTCCTCCTAGGATCTATAGCATGCTTGGAGAAACCCAATGCTATTACAAGTTGGAGAGTACAAATATTCAAACCGGTGTTAGAATAGGTAGACACATATTCTCCCAAGAACACCTACATGCATAACCCTGTCACATGGAAGAAGCAAAGAACAGAAGAAGAAAAATATATGGAGGCCAAAAGACCAGAGACATCATATGCACATGAAAGAATATATTATTAACAATATGTTTCAATCTGATATAATGCGATGTGAAAACTCCTTATGAAATACAAAGAGGTGAATCCTTATAAAAGGAATCACGAAACCCTAAAAAGGGAAACTCTAAGGTTAGGTTAAGCAACTAGAGTGAATAGGTGAGTTAGTAATTAGATCATAATGATTTAATTAATAACCCAAGAGACTATTACTTTAACACCCCCCCTTAAGATAAGCTTAGGGAGAAGCAAAAACCTAGGAGCCTACTGCAGAAAGCAGGAAAGAAGGGTCCCGGCAACAAGGCCTGATTAGGTACTCAATACAAGAAATCTCTATAAAGCGGGGAAATAGGGAAAACCCAGTGGAAAAAACTCTACCCCAAAAAGAGATGGACTAGATGAAGGAAACTAAGCCTCCAATCTAGGGAAAGTCCCAAAGAAAGGAACAAGAAAGAGCAAGAAGCATCTCCGAAGCATGAAGCTGTAAACACTGTCAGAAGTAACTGCTGGAACCCCCACTGAAATAGTGCATGAACAGGTGGAGAAGACAAAGTCTGAAGAGCTGATCAATCGAAGAGGTGACGTCCAAAAGTAGGAATGAACGAGTGTCTATATAGTAGATGATTCATCTCACTGAAATGCATAGGTGCCTAGCCACTACATCCGCCTAGTACATAGGAACAAAAACAGAATACGTAGATCACTCAACCGAACCAAGGAAGCAATAGAACCAACAGGTGAACCCCACCATAATGCTGAACAGGGAGATGAGTGATAGGAACACTGAAATGCAATGCCAGAAACAGCTGCAGAAAGAAGAATCAGGAACACCAACAGTGCAATAGAATTAGAAGCATAGGATAAAGGGCGGTGTCACAGGAACACAGCATGGGCTAATGTCATGGAAGGTACGCTCACTTGACAAAGGTGGATGAGCACTAAAGGCAAAATATCATAACCCCACATGGCACTTTATAACTGAGTGCAAGTACAAACAAACTCAAGGTGCTCGAAATCCCAGATATGCAAAAGTAGGCACTTTATCTCAGTGCATTTACAGAAAAGACAATGCTACAGAAGAGAAGCATACAATGCTCAGAATTCAAAAAGAAGAGTGAGTCAAAAGAACGGAAGAAGAGATCCCAGGACCTGTAGAACCTAAGTAATCTACCAAAGTGCGAAAGAGCAAAACTCGGAGGAGAAAGAACCTAGTGCAGAATCTGGAAAAAATACCCCTGCAACTGAAAAGCTCACTGAACCAGCTTTTCGACGATATCTGGTTTGCCAAAAATAGAGTCCGGATGAGCAAGATATGGCTCCCAGAAGGCAAAACCAAACATCAGACTTTGACAGCAAAAACACTGTCAAAACGGCAAAACCCAAAACCCCAACCTCCATCATCAGAAAGAGCTCGGAAAGAGCTTTTCAACGATATAAAGAAGTCAGAAAAATACCTTTGTATGCTCCAAATAGAGCGAAAACAGTGAGGGACAAAAAGCTCTAAAAAAATTTCAAAAATGGGTGCCAGTTTTCCAGAGCACGGATTCGAAAAACGCCAAAAATTTGAAAATTTTCAAAAAAACCCCTTGCAGCACCGAAAACCACCCACTAAGCAGTCAAAACCACCTGTGTATAAAAAAACCACCTTCGTACCTTCTGTGCTCAAAACTCAGCGCCTCGTGCCTCGAAAAGCGTGCCAGGTTCATACGGCCCTCATTCCATAAAAATTGCCACAGCTTGCTCCGATACCCAAAGGTGGTCGAAATTTATATCAAAATTCGTCTAAACGATCCTCTGAATCCATTGGTGAGGTCAGTTTCAGCCCAAAATGTGTCCAATAAAAAACTTTCCCCATATCCAATAAAAAAATCTTCAAAAACTTGAAACCCTTAACCTCAAAACCTGCTTCAAAAAACACCAGAACGGGCAGTAGCAAGGGAGCTCTGATACCATGTTAGAATAGGTAGACACCTATTCTCCCAAGAACACCTACATGCATAACCCTGTCACATGGAAGAAGCAAAGAACAGAAGAAGAAAAATCTATGGAGGCCAAAAGACCAAAGACATCATATGCACATGAAATAATATATTATTAACAATATGTTTCAATCTGATATAATGGGATGTGAAAACTCCTTATGAAATACAAAGAGGTGAATCCTTATAAAAGGAATCACGAAACCCTAAAAAGGGAAACCCTAAGGTTAGCTTAAGCAACTAGAGTGAATAGGTGAGTTAGTAACTAGGTCATAATGATTTAATTAATAACCCAAGAGACTATTACTCTAACAATCGGCGCCTCCATCGATCAAGACGTGCTTGACTCTATGCTTATGAATCAAAACTTCAATATGCAAGGGTTGATTATGTGGGTGGTTTAGCGATTTATCGTCTTCTTCTGAGAAGGACAGGTAGTGACGTGAGGTCAGGTGACCCACCATTGCTTTGAACCAATCGACACCGAGGTCTTTTGGCACAGTTATCTAGAAGGGAAGTTTCAAGAATCTCCTTGTGTGATGGAGAGATTTTGAGCAATTCTAGAGTAGAAATTTGGGCAAGAGTTCTTTGCAACTAATCAACCAAGTTGTAATTTGCAGTTGGGATTGACGAGACCATTCTCTTTGATTTCAAGGGTTGTTTGGATGATGATTCAGGCTTTGTCTTATCTTTGATGATGATCACGTTGATTGATTGATTGCATGGTTCAAGCATGTGGATCACATTGTCATTACTAGCATAGGCGTAGTTTACTTTCGCTACTTGAGTCTTTGATGATTCCCCTTGTTCGTAAGAAGGTCCCTTGTTTTTATGATACTTGCAAAGGTAATTATTATTCCACCACTTAGGTTTGACTGTTAGTTCCTGAGGCTTTAAGTCTGGTAACATGATGATTTTATTGGCTAGCAAATTCTTTAGTGTGGCTTCGAGGGGTTCTCCTAGAGGAGTAAAGTTTCACTTGGGCTTGGGTATCCATGGTGCTTTGTCTTTCTGTGTGTCTTGGTTATTCTTTGATGTAATGTTTGGGTTGTTCTTAGGAGCTTGGAGGCTACTAGATAGATTGAATATCAGTTTCTTTGGCTTGAAATTGGATGAATCGACCACTCCATCGTTGACCACATTTTTGTTCTTGCTCCAGTATTTTTTCTTGTCTTTACCATTGTTGTTATTGGGATTGCTTGAGGATTTAGTGTCTTTGTATAAGGTGAGCTCACCTTTCTTCACAAAAACTTCTTCAATTCGGATAGCACTTTCCACCAATTCGCTAAAGGAAATATACTTTTGCATTTAGAGTGTGTAGTTCATTTTGGATACCAAGTTGTTAATGAAGATGTCTATTTTCTCCGTTTCAGAGATTTGTCTAGGATACCTTGCGAATATTTTTCTCCATCTTTGAATAAATTTAACAAAAGTTTCACCATTGTGTTGTTTGGTGTTACATAGATTCAACATGGTGACCTTATGCGAGATGTTGTAGGAATAATGTTGGATGAACTTTTGCACAAGCTTGTCAAATGTCTGAATGTCTGGTGAGAGCTTGGTGAACCATTCCAAAGCTTGGTCATTGAGGCTCTGAGGGAATAGTCTCAATAGGTATGTCCTTTCATGCATAAATTCCATGCTAAGAGCACAGAATTATCTTACATGGTCTTGAGAGTCACCCTCCCCATTGTACTTGTCGTATTTTGGAATCTCAACTTTGAGAGGAAATGGTGGCATGTGTATATTCTTATCAAACAGAAAGGGACATATAGATTCCAACAAGTATTTGTTAGAGGATCATTCTTTCATTTTCTTCATCTCTCTAAGTTTGCACCTCATGTCTTGCAATTGTTCATTGATAATAGTGATAGGAGATTCTTCCTCGAGTTGTATTAGTCCTTCAATATCAAATTCAAGAGGAAGTTCAACTCCTGCGGATGCTAGGTGCATGAAGTAATTGTCCTTATCTAGTTGCATAAGGGCTTGCATCATCTTTTGAAAATGTTTATCTTGCTAACACCTTCTGATTTCTTCTTCAGTAATTTCCTCAATTGAGGAGGAAATGCTTCTTTGTCAACCTTGACTAGATCCCCAGTCATATGCCGACATGTTTGGTGTGTCTTAATTTTTTCAGTATGAAATGATTGATGTTGAAGACTTGAAGTTTGAAATGACGGTGTGTCTTGATTTGGAGTCTTTTGAGCAAATTTTGGTTTTTGGCGGGATAAGGGTCCAGGAATAGAATCGTCGATAGCTTTTCCTTTTTAATCGAGATTGGCCTTTTGTTGCCAGCTTCTAGTTTGTATCGGCATGAAAGGCAATTGCAATTGAGAATTTGAGATGACTAGACGAACGAGTCAATGTCAAAGACTACCAAATGATCACTTGTCTGAGAGGTTGACAAGAGTTATGTTGATGAAAGATTTGTTGAGTGTGGTACAAGGTATCGAGATTTGAGACCTGAATGTCTGTTGGGCGACAATTGTGACCGAGCTGATTGAGATTGATTTTGGATGAGATAGATTACAACAAGTGAGACCATTTAATAACCTAGAACAAGAGATGAAGATAGGTCCAGTCACTCTGTTAAGAACTGACGATTGTCGCGATAGAGTATAATAACTCACTCAGGACACACAGATGAAAACAAGATGATTGTAAGGATGTCAAGGATCGAGGCATATGCTGGATTTTGATGTAGGCCTATACGAAAATTCCCACCTTACTATATGATGATTCCCACCTTACCATACGAGTTGCTATTTTTAGGGTATTTTTTTGTACGACAATTTTGATGGGTCAAAATGACAGTGTAAGCCAGGGACAGTTTGCCACTTAATTTGGATGAATTTTAGACTAATTTGTGCAATTTTAGTGTGATAATGTCAGTATCTGAAAGAGTCTTGTGTTGTTTTGGTGTCAATTCTAGGTGATTCAAACACATCAAACACAAAGGAGTGAAAATCGAACACATTTTCTAGCCTTATAGTCAATATGCTTAGTGAGAAAATCATTCCTCAATAACTTAGGTACACACCCATTAGCTAATCAGAATACGGCCACCACCATCTACACAATGGGTATAGTGATGTCGTATTAGTCGACTTCACATGCTAATGGGAGCACGATATTACGAGTATCTTGGTGGAGTTACTATCTCTCTTGCACTTGGATTATCCACTTTCGAAGGTGAATCGGGTAGGTTGCTACTCTATGGAATATAGTAAGGGTCTTCGTTCAAATATATCATTTGTGTCTACGCAAGCACGATTTAGGCATATAACCCCACAAAGCACCTTGGCATGAGTAGTCACGTGAACGTGATTGAGACCTCTAGGGCCCTACTATATGTTAGGCGAAGTCAAGTATAAGCTCAAATGATATCCGACTTTCAAGGCTTTGGCCCCAAGAAGTAAATTTGATTAACGTGAGTTGGAGTGGTTTGGATCACACCTCGTGCTCATGTAGGTCGTTCCCGGGAGCTTTTTACCTCAACCCACAGGCCCATCTAAAAGGTACGCATGAAAGAAAATGGATAGCAAAGAGGTCTGGATTTCTGATTCTTCCTCAAAGAGAAGAGCATAATCTCCTATTCCCCTTTTTTGCAAACACTCCAAAGTTACCCCAAAATATTACTTGCCTAAGACAAGTCAAACATGTCTAGGTTTCTGATCTTCCCAAAAAGGAAAGAGAGCATAATCCCCTAATGCTTAGCTTGGCTCATGCAAGAAATCCCCTATTAGACTAGAAGCCTGGATAATCATTTAAAAAGAATGATCATTTGGTTGATGTAGACTTAGGCAACCTGCAAACACCACAAGCTTAGTAGCCTTGGTTAATTATTCTTTTTTTCAAACATGTACTGTAAGCACAAAGAAGTTAGTAGTTTGTGAGGAGTGTTTCCAAGTGTCTCTTTGGCAAGAGGATCTTCTACTAGGCGTCTTGGGAAAACATGTTAGGCTGCAAAATCAGGAGACCAAAAGACCAACAAAACCATATTTTAGAACCAAAAATCAATTTAAATGAACCCCTAAAATGCTCTATGTTTTTTAAATGATAGAATAAGAGGACAAACTGATATAAAAACTCGTACGACAATATAGTAGTAACCATACGACAAAATAGGAAAGATTATCACTCGTACGACAAATCCTGAAGGTTAGTATGACAAAACAAATTAGATGCAGACTCGTACGACAATATCTATCCCCTGAAACGACAAACTACTGGTAGTTGTTTTTTCGTATGAGCTGGCAAGACAGATCGCACGACAATCAACACAATTCCAAAAAAATGTCAAAAATATAATGAATTTGGGGCTTAAAACCAACTCGGCCCAATGGTGGGCGTCAAAAATGTGTGGTGTATTTTGTGGTCTCATCTTGCAAACAACCAAACACTCAATAAACCATTAGCTTAAGATTTAGTAACCATCAAATTGGACTCTATCACTATGCAAGAAAACCCTCAAAATCGGCTTATTGCTTCCTAGATGAAGCGAGTTTGATTCTCAGTAGATGCTCATCAGATTTGGCATTAGAATCAGTGACTAGACAACTCCAAAGAGGAAGCTTCGAAGGGGAGCATGATGTATGAACTTGCATACTTTGCTCTCAAAGACATTGAAATGACATGCAAAATGCAACTAAGCTAGAATGTGTGAGATAACATGAGATTAATCTAAGAATACGAAGCAAAATGCTAAGAACGTGAAGCTAAGATTTAACTATCTAAGAACAAAATGGAAATGCTAAGCTAGCATGAAAATACACTTCTAAAATGAGTAAAACCTAGAATCAAAATGACATTATAATCCTACTTCAAAAATTGCCTCTCTTTTCAGAAAGAAGAGTTATCACTTTTATAGAAATTTCCTCAAAATGGATGGTTGAGTTTCAATCAGGAAGGGCGGTTGACATGCACTCTCCTTCAATCCATGTGAACTCCATCCATGTGAGAGGTCATTGATTGGGCAAAGTTGTGTTTGTTGAGGGAGAATGAGGACAAATTTGGTAAATCCCCTCTTAATCACCTTTTAATCAAAGATTAAGTGTGCGCACCCATGTGTGAATGGGTTCATTCAATAAAAGTGTGAGAACTTTCATTTAAATGTGCAAATGCATAGTGATAAATTGATTTTTCAAGCTTGGGTGAAGATTAAATTGATGATTTGATTCAGAACCTTGATTTAATTATGCAAGGGGGATTATTAGGGTTTGCTTGCATGATTAAGATCTAGTATTGAAGGCCTTCATGTTTTAGGATTTATTGAGGCCAATTAATTAAATTAGGGGCTATAGGTTTACTAGACCAATTTTAGGTGATTACATAAGTAACCAATTTATTTCCTATGAGCATTAGTATACATAAGAAAACAGGTAGAGTACCAAAAAAAAGTACCGTAGATTCTTCAAATTCCTATTGTTGGTCTTTGAGTAGTTTGCTAAAGTTTTACAGTTTTTTCATCTTAATTGATATTCACTTAGCTCTATAAAATAAACTTCATGCTCTGCAATACTCTATTTTTTAACAGATGTCTCCTGACACCATCGATTGGTCGTAGCTATATAATCTCCATTATATAGCCTATCGTATCTTCATTTAACCCTCAAGTCCAATATTCATATGCTTTAAAGTTATACCCCTATATGATTTGCCAAGGGTTTTTAAGTAATACAATGTTCATAAATAATTTCCATTTGAGATCTCTTGTAGCCTATGATAAACTTCATATGAGACAAGAGTAATACATGATAACCATGTTGCCTTTAATTTCACTGCTTTGATTGGAGACCTTATTGTCCCAAATTTCCATGGCAAAGAAAGGTTTATCATTCAAACCTTATTATAGATGTTTGATAATTTCTTGTTATATGGGTTCTTCCTACTAGTAGAGTTCCACTAGACAAAAGATAAACATGCATCTCTAATGTTTATTGTCACCTAGACGGGCATCCATTATTTTATCATCCTCCTTTCATCTCTTTAACTGTTCTATGTGTTGCACTACATGACTTTTGTTGCAACCTCTATGGTTTGCATTTCGTGGCCTAAGGATTTTTCATTTCTTTCCTACTCGATTGTAAAAGCTACCTTCTATGTCAATAGGCCTTTGGTCTATTGATGAAGTTGAACAAACCCACCAGTGATCAAATCTTGTTGAGTGTAAGGCTCCGACATCATAAGAGATGAAGCTAGGATCGTGCCCTAGACAGATTTTGGCGGAATGGATACCCCTAGGCCCTTAGCTCTTAGCTAAAGAGACTTTCTTTGAACCTCCAACAAAAAAAGCGACCTATACAAAATGGAAAATTATAACTTTAGCCTTCATCGTGAGATCTAACACCTGGCCTTGATAGGTGCAATGTTCTCAAAGCCACCTCTCTTGATATTATTTCCATAATTCCTCTTCCTTCCTCTCAAATTATCCCTTGATATTATTTCCATAATTCCTCTTCCTTCCTCTCAAATTATCCCTGGAAAGCCTTTTGCCACTTCCACAACCATTAATTTCTCTCAATTTTTTAAAATATTTAGGAATTCATTTTGGCGTAGAGGAAGTATACTGTTTTTGTTTTTTAGCCGTTATCACAAGACAAAATGCCTCTATCAATGTTTTCTCCCAAATCAAGAGCTGTTTCTTGATTTCTGAAATGTTTCTTGTGTCGAGAAAGAAGTACTTAAAAGATTTATTTCTTTCTACAATTTTTTTTGGCTCAATTTGCCCCGTAATGTGTCGTAACTTCTTATCATCCCTCACAATTGAAAAAATTTTAATTAAAAATTTAAAAGCCAACCAAGATATAATGCCCAATAACATTAGCTCTGTTCCACAAGAAGTCATCGATGAAGGGAATTAATAAATATTAATGACACGAACCAATATAATGAGCAGAATATCATAATTAAAAATAATATATGAGATTTCTATTTTGACAAAGTAACACATCAAATTTAAATGGGCAAGCCATTCCTTTGGCTTATGGTAAAACAGATATCTGACATTTAATGTAGGCGCACATGGAAACTTTAAACATATAATCAATTAAATGGGGAAAAGTTCGTTTTGGCACATTGTTCAAGACCCAAAACCTTTTTTTTGATGAATCAAATCTTTCTTTCATCTTCTCCACTGCTTCAAACAGAGGCTTCTGTTTGCTTTTACGCAACCACTACAAGAACAAATAATCTGCAACATGCTTTCTGATAGAGTAATTTCACCAGGGAGACGGCGAAATTGAACAATAACACGTTAGAAACCTTGTTGACATGAATGATAAAAACGAAGCAACTTAACCCAATGTTAAATAATAATCCACATTACTGGTTCAATCCTTAAAGAAAGGAAAGAATGCCAGGTTGATGTGGCCCTTTTGATGCTGGGTAAACAATTCTAAGCAAAAGAGCTTGATTGAATTTCTATTGGC
Source organism: Thuja plicata (assembly GCA_018584345.1). Lineage (NCBI taxonomy): Eukaryota > Viridiplantae > Streptophyta > Pinopsida > Cupressales > Cupressaceae > Thuja > Thuja plicata. Next base: position 371,763 of record MU228245.1, read on the forward strand.
ATTGAGTTTGACAAGAAATTGATGAGATTTATTCAAAAGAATTAACTAACTAGCCCTTGGAATCATTTGATTTAATCATTGAATAGAAATGATCGAAAATAATTTGCATAAAGTCAAGAGAGAAACATCACGAAAAGTTCCTTTCATTTAACAGGATTAAACATCTTCAATTTTTCGATCTAGAATTCTTGGAAACGTATAACTATTTTTGAAACAAAAGTAAATAGACCTATAGCTAGAAATTGAGGGGATCTGAATTGTAGTACATTAAATCAGGAATTGATTTCCAAACCCTAGCTTCTGTAAAAATGAATTTAATTATGCACTTAAATGGATCTAAAAATTTGATAGTGCAAGATACATTTTGCATATTACATACAGATCTGGAAGTTCATTTAAGCTCCCAAATTCTATTTTTTGATGTGCATCTATTGTCATCAGCCTTTACTGTTTCTTGCAGTCTTCCCTTGTGAGCCCGGCACAATAATATGACGCCCTTATGTGCTGGTAATAATAATATGTGCATGACACTCAACCCTCAAGCTACAATTAAATGATGCTGGTAATCAATTCAGATATTGTATTTCCTTTCCCATAGTGGGTTAGTCGATTGGCTAGCATAAAACCATAGAACCAATTTGAAATATAACAAGAGAATTGTTTTCGAATGAAATAAACCAAAAAAAATGATCCTACTGTATACAGAATCTAAGAAAATCATTGAAACCATGGCAAGTGACTTACCTCAAGATTCTACACAAATAGTGTCGTACCTTCAGCAATAGAGATGAAAATAAAAAGTGCAGAGTTTATAGAGAAAAATCTAGCCATGGGTGGAAGATAGGAAGAAAAGCCAAAAGCCAGGCTGAGAACATGAACATACAATCTATTCCTCACATATAGACTATAAACACATCCAATAATAGAGTGAAAAATAGACTATAACACATCCAATAATAGAGTAAAAAATAGACTATAACACATCCAATAATACAGTAAAAGTAGAGAGCACATACACTGGTGCTTTTTTTTACCATTGTCCATTCTCATTAGCTCTCTTTTGCTGATCTTACCACAACTCTACTTATATCTAAAAGTGACTGATGGACTTCCAAAAATTACTCCAAAATCGTGCTAAACCGACCAAATTTCTGCACACTGTCGTGTTGTAATCACGCTGATGAAAAAAGGTAAACAAAGTTTGCAGGAAAAATAATGAGGAATCCTAACAAAACATTTTTTTAGATGAACCAATACCAATATCTCTACGGCTGTTGCTTGAATCTATTTGAAATGCACGAGAAGTAAATGTAAAAATATCGGATCCTTGTTGGAGATGAGATTTTTGCACCATGATTTCATCACCAAGTGGAGATTAGATTTGATTTCAAAATCAGATTTCATATGCTTTGTATTTATTACAAAGATTTAATTGGCTAGTCCTTCAATGCATTGAATTTCTCAGCATATTTTCTGGCACAGTTTACTGAGCGGATGAGTGGTTTTGTAGCGTGAGACAGGTTTTGAGTAAGAAACCCACGCGATATAGCCTATTGGCTAATTAGATATGTTAATGAGGAAATTACCTAAAAATAATTGAATTGCTGTAAACCATATCATAATGCCTTGAGCAACATATATAGGAAAGTAAAATCTAATCGATCAGAAATAATAAAAACTAGATAAGAACATTCTACCAGAAGCATAAGGCAACTCAACAATATGAGATTAACAGATCTGTAAAAACTAATAACCCCTGAGCACATGGAGGAATGAGTTGCATTGCTCTGGTTCAAATTTTGCCCTGTTTGTTTACGAGGATATGCAGTTAGGGATCGTTGGTGATATAGCATCGGCGCAGTTCAGCTTATTTTTCACGATTTTGAACATGGCCTGGGGTGTGTTTCTTCCTTGCTGGCATGTGCAGGTGACTAACTCGAAATCAGGGGCACTCAATTTTAGGTTTGTGATGTCCTGCTTAAATGGCATTAGTGTTCCTTCTTTGCCATCGCTTCGGACTTAGCCCTTCGGGCTCCTATGTAACTCTGCAGTTTGCGTTGATGACTCTCATTTTGAGTCAATGTTATCTCGCTGATGGGATCGGGTATAGTTTATATGGCTGATAATTCTAGGTTGTACATGGAATTGGACAATGACTTAGAGTTTTCTTTCTAGTTCTTTCTCTGAGGAGTCCTTTGAACTAGTTATATATTATAATAAAATATAAGTGCTCTGTCACTTTTAGCTTAAAAAAAAAACTATTTCGAATGAAAAATGAGAAACAACTAAAGAAGTCAAAAAATGTCCAGTGTATATATCATAGAATAATAAAAAATCATATATTCTATCCATTTCTTGATGTTTGGTAGTTCTTTTAGGGAGCATCTGTGGTGCAGGAGCACCCATGGGTTGGTAAATCAATCCTATGTTTTTGTTGTGTAAAGCCCTCTGAGGCAATTTGTTTTGTTTTCCATAAGGTCATGTTGACCATAGTTGTGAGTACAATAGGGATTAGGGCCTAGTTGAGTCTTAAGCCCTTAGAAAGTTGCAATTAGGGGCTAAAAAGTTGTAAAGCCTCCTGATTGGTTAAGTAGGGATGATGATGTCAGCATGATGTCAGTAGGGCTTGGAGTAGTTTAGAACCATGTTTCAACCATGGTTGGAGTCTATGATGAGTTTTGATGAGTGTTTGAACTCATTTTGTTGAAGATTGGAAAAGTTGCAAAAAGATGTAAAAGTTGCATTTTGCAACTTTTGCAACTTTCAAAAGTTGCTCGGACAACATTGTCCAATTTTGCAAAAATGGTGGAGAAGTGCCTTAAGCGGCAACCAAAGGCATGGTGACCTATTTAAAACCTGTGATGACCCAATTCCAAGGTTGGTCACCTATTGTACGGATTTGGAATTCTGAGAATTGAAGGAAGTGTTGTTTTGTCTGTAATTAGTTAGTTATTTAGTTACAACTTACAGTAGATCAAGAATGGATGAAATTCTGCACTATAGCTCGTGCATGGCTTAAGGGTAGTTGTTCTTCTTGTTGTGTGTGCTATTGGTCTGGTAATTTGTAGTTCATTATTTAGTTTTCTGTAAATAGTTATGTTTTGCACTGTCACTGGTTTAAACCAGGCAGTTTGTGAAGATGGAGACCTAGCTCACTATCCCACCATTCAATCTGTATGGCCTCTTGGGGATAGTGAGTAGACTCCATGTACATACCATGTATAGGAGCTTGGGCCCTCAAATGCAGAGGAAGCCTTTTTAAGGTCTTGCCTAGGCGAGCCAGTGGTGAGCCCGGCTAGGGAAGACAGTGTTGCAAATGCTTAACTTGCAGGGGTGTGAATTAAAGACCCAATTAACTATTGGGAGTTGAAGTTGGGAGTCTTACAAAGACTTGGTCAAGAGGAGAAGGTCGTGCCAATCAAGATTGGGATCTAAAGCTTGCAGACTATCCAAGCAGCCAGTGAAGTCCTAAAACCCTTACAAAACCTCACATTTTGGGTTAGGGCATTGTACGGAGGGTTGGAACCCTAAGACCCCAAAAATCTTTGAGAGGTTGGCAAATGAACCTAAGAACCCAATAAAAGTTGCAGGGTTACTTTGGAAGGAAGTGGAGAAAATCCCTATTTTCTCGGAATAGGAGGCCTAATAGGGCTACTAGCCATTAGGTCTGTTTTGAAGCAATTTGTGGAAATCGACTATCAAGTTGAATCCAAAGGGACTCCCAATTCCTCTAATTGATCAAATTGAAGTGTCAAGAAGCACCTCCTCACCTCTGCAAGAGTACTTAACAAGAATGGGGGTGGAAGTCTTTTAGGTGAATTGAAGGGCTAGTATGTTGAAGGCTAGTAAGCACCAAGTAGAGTTCTTGGTTTGGTAGATCTTTGTTGGTAGTTGGGTTGGTTAGGAGACCAGGGGATCAAGAATCTTGCAGAGATCCTATAGGTCATTAGGTGTGTAGAGAAAGCACCCTAAAGTCTATTGAAAGACTAGGAGCATGAGCTTGTAATTGGCTCATCCAACCTCCCTATCAATCTGCTCTCTTCCGTTAAAAATATGAGGCAGGACATCTTGACTTCCACTGTCGTGCATGTTTTCTTCAGCTCATTCTCGTTTATTGATTGCATCTAGTTTCGATTTTATTTCATAGAAACAATTTAAGATTTACCACTACCATAAATTATCTTGTACTTCTATCGTTCCATATGTAAACCCAACAATTGTTTGATACTAATTCTTAATAACATATTCTGTTATCTTTTCCTTCTTCTACCACTTCTATTATGTATTATCTGTCTTCGAATTGTTTGCCCATTGCATAATCGTGTGGGTTCTAATATTTTACCACCAAATTCTCCTGAAAATCTTTCCATAATCATTTTCCTCAGTTTGGAAATGTATTTCAGCACACATATTAATTTTGCCTTTATATTTTTCCTCTGTTCAGTATAACCTACTAGTGCATGCAAATAATTTTCCTTTAGATGCTCCCAGGAGTCTAAGAAACTCTAATGATTCTCGTCTTCTCAACAGCATCGCCCACTTACCAAAGCAATAATGGCTTCTTATAATTAAAATAAAATAGAAAAGAAGTAAATATGGTTGATTGTCCGATCCACAATGGAACTGCAAATAGATTACTCAGATGAGATAATGTGGATAGTGAATAAAAATTATAAGCATCATATAGAATACTCCAAATCTATTTAAGATCCATAAGATACAAAGTGACAAGTCTAGAGAGAACAATGTTCTGGATGGCTTTTTCAGCAACCAAAGCTGAACGATGGTGAGTTTGTTGCACGGGATTCTCTATTCTTAAATTTTATGATCGAGTTAGAATGCATGTTGTTGCCTAAATGTATCTTTTTGTGCTAAAACCTTAAAAAGAACAAAACAGCCTTGATGTAGTGATTTGATGTAAATATGATAAAGATGTCTTTTAAAACAAATAATAATAACAGTCGGCATATGCCATATCAGAGGCTTGTAGAAAGCCCTTACAAAGACACCAAAAAAAGAAATCTTCCAGTATGTAAAATGGTTCCTAGATATAGCTAAGATGGAAAATTCAAAATGCATTCAGCCAAAGTATAAAAAAAACATATTTCAGTGTAGGGAAATATTGGAATACACTATAGAACATTATGGCTGAGGAATAATCAAGAAATCTCTGAGATCCACTCAAAAGGAATTCATCAGAAGAATTCGTAGAAACAGAACAGAAATGCAAATGTGTATTTGGATCAAGCAAACTATTACATTTGTTCAGTAATGGTTGCAAGAAATAACACAGACAGATCCTGATCTATTCAAGGCAGGATTTCTTGCACTTCGTTTTATTGACTCCAACAAGAAAAACCTAAGAAAAGTGGGCACAAATGGAGTTATTAATACTGCATACCTTTTTCCAGTTAGAAAAACACAAATTGAAAATAATTACATCATTAGCATGTCACTATGTTGAATGCCTTAACTACAGACATGATGGCTACGCTAGATATTTGGGTCACATAACTGTAAAAAAGAGAGGGTGACTAGATGAGTTATCACTGTTGTCTTAAATGAATTAACCAGCCTAAATTATGATCTCACAGCCTGGATAATCATAGCAATGAAAGTAATAACAATAGAAGAGTCTGCCCGATTTACATTGTAGGAAGATTAAATAGAAGGAGAGGTAGTTAAAATAGCCCCAAGAAAATCAATTTTGTGACAGCAATTAGAAAATTAGTTCTCCATGTGCTACTGTAGAATTAAAAGACAAAGGCCATGATGTCACTTTGTGCTTCTTTCTAAAAAAATTCATTCAAGCCAAGGCAAAATTTAATAGCTCAAACAAAGGTTTCAAAGAATGGCTCAGAAGTCATTTGATCTCTCACAAAGAAAAACAGGATGTTAAGGCGTGAACCAGGAATATATACTCCCAGATTGGATAGATCGTGTTTCTCACTAAATATGTCCTAGAGACTAAAACAGTGTAGACAAGAAACAATTTATATTTTAATGGACTCTGATATCCAGCACAGCCTCCTAGAATCAGTTTGCACATCATATCTCAGGTTTATAGCTTCTAAAGGAACAGAGGAAAACCTCAGTACCTTATTGTATTTTGATATCATCACCTTGAAAATAAAAAAGACCGCGAAGAAGATGTGGATGATCTCAAATTTTAAAGCTTTGTGATTGATGGATCAGTAAGGTATATATCAGAGCTGTAGAAAAGACACAAATTTTCTCTATAATATACAACAAGAGAAGCTATCTCATTTACTTGGTATTTTTCAACTTCAAGTTCCTGAAAAATTGTTACGAGTTTAGGACTTGGAAAATTTTGTACATTTAAATATTTGCCACTAACATTGGTTATAAAATTCCCAAAATATAGAAGGATTATTCAAGCTTTCACATGTTAATCAGTCTTCAAAGCATTCCTTAAGATCAGAGTTATCAGCTACTGTCAAACAAGAGATGGTTGAACAATGGAAGTAAACCTTGCTGATTGACAGGTTAATAGAAAAAGATTCCAAAATCACAGATGATATTTGCAGATGAACAAACCAGTAACATTATGGGGGGCACGGCAAGTAGAGAGATTATTTTCTAGAGGCTATAGAGGCTATAGGCCCACAAGGATGTCAACAACACCTATTAGAAAACAATATAGAAACCAGAGAACAATTTACACTACGAAATCCAAACACCAAAGAAAGCCTACCGCTGCACATACATTCATGACATTAACCTGCAACTTGAATGCGACGCTTCCCTGGCCTTTCTATTGGTCCTGCAGGAGATGGACCTCTAAAACCCAAAGTAACCCTATCTTGAACACACCAATGGAAAGGAGTGGGGTAAATGTTCCTTCTTTTAAAATCATAACAAACTTCACACAGGCTTTTCTGATGATCTCCTTGAGTGGTAACGATTGGTACCCAATTGCAGACTCCTGCATTATATCTGGGAAAATCATGAGGTGGTATACGGGCTTGAGGCTCACACTGTTGAGCCTGTAATAAGTGAGACTGCATTCTTTGCAGATTAATTTCCCTTGAAGTGAATGAAACAGGTGCAGCCGGACTGCGGAATGGTACTCTGGATGGGTAGAAACCTGTTGAGGAAGTTGATACCCTACCTCCGAAAGGATTGGATAAAGGTGGTGACATAGACAGCGAAAAGGAAGGTGACATAGTCGATGCCCTGTTAAATTGAGGTGCATAGCCTGCTGATACAACTCCATTTCTGATCAAACTCATGCTGGGTCTAAGATTTGGAACTTGGGAGATATTTTCACCATATCTCTCCTGATTGAAAAGTTCAGGATGAGGCATTTGGACATTGAACCGAGAGGACATAAGCCTTTGGCTCATTGCTCTCTCAGGTAAAACTTCATATGCTCCAAAAGGGATCTCTTGGATAGCTTGTACATCATGATTTCTTTGATATTCCTGTTGCACATTCAAGTTTTCTGAATGAGATTGAACAGAAGCAGGCAAGTTTACACACTCATTCTTGCTTCCGACAACACCTGAACTATTTTCCACCTGTGGCTCTACAGCAGCATCATCCGCATCTGTTTTTTCTGCTGTATATCCAGATTGGACAGTATCTGGACGTCTCAGCAATGTCAACTCTACCTTGCCATCAGATACTATTCGATTGGCTGGTGATACATTACCAGATCCTTCACTGCTGCCACTTTCAGAAGGAGAAGACCAGTCCATTGGGGAGGTGGGCGATAAAAAAGCATTATTTTCAACATCATCATCCTCATCATCATCATCTGCATTATTTTCAACATCAGCACTGCGTTTCCTTGAAACTTTCCTCTCTTTCTTGGACTTTTTAATAGAAACCAAAAAGTGGCAATCCTTTTCTTTGCTTGGGTTATGCTGATTGAGAATGATGCTGAAATTAGTGTTCTCATTTATAGGGAGCTTCTGCCGTTTTTCGACATCTCTAAACATCTTCTTACAAACAAAAACTGCTGATAACTGGTTGGCTGGAATACCAATTTTCTGGCTCATCTGAGCCTGAAAGCGCTTGAATGTAAGAGAAGAATGGACACCAACATGACCTTTTTCATGGTCGTTTTCTCCATCAAAGAAAAATATTGGGTAAGGTGTTGCAAAGCTCTCCATTGTCCAGATGTAGTATCTCTCAATCAATTACTATCAACCACAAGCATCTCATAACCAAATCCCTTTACAGACTCATGTCTGTCTATCAGAAAGAAGAGGCCTTGATATTGCCTGTGAATTCCTGTCCAGCTGCAAGAAGAGGCCCAAAAGAACCAGTGAATTCCTATATGAACTCTGTTTTATAGAATATTAACAAGGACAATAATTAAGAAGGAAAGAACAAGCCTTTTCAATGTCTACCAAAGCAAACAGATAACAAATTGCATTCTATAAATTATCAACAAGAATCTTCAAAAACGCAATATTTTAAGTATCTACTTAAGAAAACAGAAAGTGATCTTAAGCAAGTACCACTTTGAAGTACAGTAGATTTCAATTTTCAAGATTAACCAGGATAATGCAAGTCTGGTGATTAATTTAAACTCAGGCAAGTAATCATTTACAGAGAAACAAAAGCGCCCCATGTTTGATGCCCATGGCCACTATTCTATTCCCTAAGAAACTATTGAGAATTTCAATTTTTAAATAACTAATCAGAAAACTTAATCTGGCACATTAACAATAAAATCATTTGCCTTGAAACTCCCTAGTAATCTAAAATAAAGCTATAATAATCAAAATTCCATAATAGAACACAATCATCCCCCCACAGTGTAACTTAGGCCAATTTTGAAAAATACATGGATCAAAACTGATTGTGATTTAATTATTAGAGAATTAAATAATCCTAGGTTCAATGATTATAAAATTAAATTATTAGCTAACTTGTGCTTAAACATTAGAGGTCAATACAACTCGTAAAGCACAGGCATATAACAATATGAAAGGGAAGAATATCCACATGCTAAAATATGGTTCTTCTATCAATAGTATTTTACCCAAATGGCTGCAGCTCCTCCCCACAACTTGCTTCCTTTGGAACCTTATTTAGCTAATGAGATAACGAATCCTGACCTAAGGATGCAGCTGTTACCTCATTTCATAAGGCATGTCAGGAATCTTCAGACTACTTTGGAATCAATTCCTCTTGGTCAGATGGTGACAGGTTTCCCCACCCTCATTCTTCTATCGTGGTACAGGTGGGTAAAAATGTGAATATCATTACATCAGCAATGGTTGAGCATGAAATTCTAACCAAGGCACCCCTGTTTATCCTAAGAAGTCATTTGCTCCTGTTGTGGGTTTGGGATCTGCTTTTTGAGCGGTAAAAGCACTCAAGTGAACACCAGGAAAGTGTTCAAAGTAAAACTGTAAAACCCCTCAAATGTTGAGGCTTCTATTGTTTTTCTTTTTGGGGAAGAATTTCTGAAGGTGGGGCTTACTTCTCTGAAAAATGTGTGATTTGTTGTTTCAATTGTTTATGGCCTAGTATCCCTAAATTGCATAAATGAACGTCTAGCATTTGATGGCGTATAAATTTACTTCTATTCACAAGCATTTTTCATCCCAGTGTTTTGAATGCTCCGTGGATAGAGACCTTATTCTCAATGATCGAGAATGATCGTATCCACTCATCATGAAGCTTTGGCATCCAAAGTCTAACCCTTTGATAGAATCTTTTAAAGTGGTCCCAATTTGGATCAGCTCCCAAATCTCCCTCTCCTGTTTAGATTGATTCTTGCTTGGAGGTCGTTGAAAACTCCCAAAGGATCTTTTTGTCAATATGTAACGCAACTTCTGCTTTCCCCCATTCAATTTTCGTCTCTATACAGGTCAAGCTGGATATTACAAAAGGTGTTCCAGCAGATATAGTGATGAAAGTAGAGGATCCATTGTGGAAGCAGCTCTTGGACTATAAAGAGCTTGCTTTCCATTGCCGCAAGGGCTATGAACCAGGCCATGAAACTGCCAAATGTTCTAATCTTGAGCAAAAATCAGCAGACCAAACATTATGGTGCAGAGACACTCATCCCCATCACTTAATTGTCCGGAGATCTTTAGGGGAATCCTGTATTCCTGCAAAGTTTCCTATGCTTAACTCCTGAGGCTAAAGAGCCCTTTGAAAGAACTCCTCTTTTGTCTACAAAGAGGTTAACTGAGAAGGTTCTTTTGGTAGATGAATTTTTTCTCCATCTCTTTCAGCAGATGCCATAGATCCTGTCAGTAATTCCCCAAAGATGGTCGGCAATGATCCCCTTGGGGCCCCATATTTTGGCTCAATAAGGAAAGGAGCCCTTGTGGGGACCAGCAATAGGATGATTTTTCACTGGAGTGGAAAGTACTGGAATCTCCAACAGGAAAGGATTGAAATTTGGTGTCCAATTAAAAAGCTGGTAAAAGTAGAACCTAAGTTACCATATTCGCCCAGTCACATGCAAATTCGAGATTCGATTCGCTGTAAATTCAAAATCTTCAAATTCAATATTTCCCTGAGAAATTCGCTGCTGATTCATGAAAACAGACCCTGGTCAAATTACCATTCATTTGGAGTGAATTTCAAAAATAACTTGCAAGCCCGGGGCGAATTTGTGTGAGTTTGAGCGAATTTCGAACGAACTTATCACTGATATTAGAACTTCCTTTTTCCAAGTTTAGACATTAGTAGTTGTTTATGGTTCAATTCTTCTCCATACCTTCTTCAAAACCAATTTCATGTACGTTTGTGGGTAATAAACACAGAAGCAGGAGCTAATATCCGACAAGAAGCTCAACAAGTAACACAGGGAAATGAAAAATAGTAATACCCAAATCTGCCATCATCAACTGTATGACTGGTTTGCACTGAAATGGTAACAAAAATTACATTAACTTAAAATGTTTGCAAGAAATTTATAATACCATATCATCATTTTGTACTGTTTGTGATCTAACGTGACCTAGAACCCACAGAAATGTCTTATTAGTTTGTGCAATTGTATCACAGTGAGTCGCACACACCGGGAATCATTCATTGATAGAAATGACACAATATATGAGGTGATGTAGTATTTTGCTATGTTGCTTTATTATTAGCATAGTAATGTATGAACTTATTTGCTGCTGTGTATATATATATATATATATATATATATATATATATATATATATATATATAATTTTTTTTCTTTTAAATCTTGTACGGACGAACCCAAAATGAATCGAACCCAGCCCAAAAAATATTTGGACGAATTTTGAACCCGAATCTCAAACCCGCATCCAAACCGGCAACTTAGAGTAGAACAATTACTTTTTATTTGCTTCTGTCATAGTTCATATCTGGTATCAAGTAATGCCTAAGTTTTAAGGGAGAGGGCCCCAATAGAACCTTCACTAGTTAAAGAAGGAAGAATATCCCAAACATAAAAGTTTAACTCTAAATGGTAATTAAAATAATTTCAGACAGAATTTATTTCATTTAAAAGTATAAAGAACCTGTACTTGCCAAGAGAAATCTGAAGCTTAAAAAAAAGTCAAAATGAGAAGAAAATTTTCACTGTCAATAAAAATAGACTCAATTTTGATGTCAACAAGAGAGTTACAGAAAATTTGAAGGAAGACTTCAAAATCAGTTAATCAGGAGGAGCTAAAGTATTAAAATTTAAATTAATGAGGAATTCGTCGCAAAGCCCCAAAATATATTCATGTGTGAAAAATTAAAGTATGTGCAGCCTTGGTTGTGGCATCTGAACTAATAGTTTGCCTATGATGCGTTATCAAAAAGGAGATAGTTTACCATTCACCAAATAAAGAAAAAAGAAAAAAAAAGGATAGGAATCTCCAAATAAAGAAAAAAGAAAACAAAAAGGATAGGAATCCAGAAACCTTGAAATGACTCAAATAAAAATTGATAAATAAATCTTGAGATGATTCAACACATGCAGAATATGGCTATGCAATAAAAACAGTGATTTTTCCATGACATTGTCAAAGTTGATATGAACTGATAACATTAATAGTGGAAAATTCAAAGCAGTATCAAAAAAGACTCAATGCAGCTCACTTCATTAAAATAATAATCTGCTTTAGACAGGAAACTCAGAAGTCATGAAACTGACAAATATAGGCCAGATGATATATAAGAAAATGACACAATTCAACTAAACAACTAAATATTCCTGATCTAAGATGAGCAAAACAAGAGCCCAATGAAACTACCCAATTTTATATATCTGATCTAACAGAAAATGAACAGAAAGGGAGTATAATTCTTGATGTGAATTATCAAAGACTGATTAAAAGATAATTTGTCCATGGTATTGTCAAAGTCATATTTAAAACGTTTTAATCAAAGTCCATGATTAAAACGTTAATATGAAGCAGTAGTATTTCCATTTGTGGCATCTCACATTAGTACCAAAGAAATTCCAAGTTCACTCCATTCAAAAATATAATACTCTGAACCACAATATGAAACTTAACGGCCATGAAGATTGAAACCTACAACTGTATACTTGTCGCATTAGCTAAAAAATCCTCATCTAGCATTATTAAAAACAATTGTCATGAAACCAAACAATGTAGGAGAGATGCTCATTGATACATAATGTAATGGCATGCTTATTAGCTGTTTTGCAATAAGTACTGCATTCAAGTTTTATAGTAAACATTATTGTGTCCGTTTAACTGGTCCGTAATGATCACAAAGTTTCAATATACAAGGATGAGAATCCCCATTTCTGGATTCACCTACCAGCGGAGGTTAATCCCCAGATTTAACAGTTAAAAACAAACGTAAAACAGATAATCTAACAGAAAATGATCAGATATGAAGCACTATTTTTATACAAAACGCATTAAAAAGGATAAAAAATGGCGAAGACGATCTCTTATGTCACGGCCTGGCCGAAACACCAACTTGACGTGCAAGAACTGCCCTGTGTATTTTTTTTCGTTTCCAGCTCCTTATATATACATTTTTCAAATTTTGCACCCCTAGATTCAACAGGACGACTAACCTTGGAAAAAAACTAAACCTTGACAATCCACCTACAACATAAGGGCCTAAATAATTAAACTGGTATAGGAATGCTCAGCAAATTATACTTCAATTATATTGAACCCTCGATATAAACCTGTAATGGTTATAATATACCCGATCAACAGACAGATAACTTGATATCCTCCGTTAACCCCTTGAAAGTTTAAGCAATTAAGCGCAAAACAGAAAAATTGTCTATCAGCGCAGTATTGCAAAGGAATGGAGCATAAGCTATGTCACATTTTGCGATCGAAAAAACAGGGAACTAAACCAAAGGCAAAAAAGAAAAAGAAAAAGACGAATGGTGGAATGCAATCGTTGAATTGATCTTGTGCCACTTAAAAATGTATGAAATACAGATGCTATAAAACAGGGAATTTTTCTGATAACCTCGATTTCGACATGCGAACCATCGGAACAAACGATCAGGGATATGGAAACCTCAAATTCATCGAAAGAAACAAAATTGATGTCTTGATAAATCAATTTATAAGTAAAAGTCATCCATTTAAATGCTAAAACGGACTGTCAAACAGCATGAGTACATGCGTGTTGAAATTGGATCAAAGGGGTCGAATCGCACATCGTTAGAACGAGCAAGATGGGATGAAAAAGAAGATCGTACCTGTGAGGAGCTTCATGGCCTCAATGCAGGTCGATTGGCGATCCACCGCCTTCCTTTTGCATGTCACAGGATTCAAATGGCGGAATCTCTTGATATAAGCATGGTGATGCAAAACACGCATAGTAACAGCAAAAGGTAACGGCGAGTAAACAGCTGTTAACTTGCCTTAACGGCACGGGATCTGCGGTATTTCCTCCCGGCGGATTATAATTTAGAATTTCATTACATTAAAATTAATATATCCTGTTTTTATTATTATTATTATTAATACCGGTATATAGAAGTTTGATTCTATTTTCTTTATAAATGTACGGAATTAGAGGATATAGATAGGGCTGGAACATTCCATTACATTCCCCATTCCGCATGCATCATTTGTGCAATAGGAAATTAAGTAAATGTACTTTGATAGCGAAGGTGTATATTATTCAATTTAATGTGTTAAAATTTTGTGGAAAAAAAAAATTTATATTGTGACTAATTAACAATTTCTGGATTTGATTGTGTTATGAATTTTTGCATTAACGTCGATGCAAAAATTTATAACACAATCAAATCCAGAAATTGTTAATTAGTCACTATCATGGATTCTGGAAATCTCTTCTCTTTAATTTATATTGTGTTAAAATATGAATTAAGAATTGGGATTGATAATATATTGAAATAATTTTAAGAAATTGAAAAATAAAATATTTTATTCTAAAGAATTTGTCACTTCTTTGGGTGTCCAGTCCTTGGACTCCCTAGCTTCTGCTCCACGGAAAGATTCAAAGACGTCTGGACCTTATGTTGACACTGATAACCCTGATGGGAGTGAAAATGGTATTGCTAACGTAGTGACCACTGAATCTGCTAAATAGTGTTAAAACAATGATGGTACCGTAACCAAGGAGACTACTTTGACTAATTGCAAAGGAGCCCTTGTTTTTGGGTCCTTTAGACAGGAAGCTAAACATGCCACGTCAGAGTTTATAAGAACAGAGGAAGGAACTAAAATTCATCTCCTGGATGTGGTTATGGATCGTATTATTTTGTCCATGAGCTTTACTCTTGTAGCAGGAAGAGAAACCAAAGGAATTGCCTAAGACAACCACTAGATCCACAAAACAGGACTCTTCACCTAAGAAACAGAGGACAGAAGTTGTTAAGGAGAAAGTACAAGAGAAGAGCACAAAGGTGAGACAACTTTGGAAGCCTGACATGAAGATACTAGAGAAGAGAATCATTGAGTAGGGAAAGCTTATCTCATTAATTAGATACTATGAGACCTGTATGATGCATTTGATTAACTGTTGATTGAGGACATGGTCATAAATCATTTACTTATTTTTAAGAAGAACTTGTTAGAAGTTGAAGGTAGTATACCGGAGGATCTTTATGAGAAGTTAGTATTGAGAAAATAGTTAGCCCAAATTGAAGATGAAACAATCAGAACACGAGCTATAGAAGATATGTTACCTGTTGTTTCTGTTAAAGAGATGAAAAGAATACTGAATGCTATAAAACCTTTGTTGAGAACTAAGTCAAGATTGGTGAAGATAATGGGGAGAAAGTATGATGAAGAGATTGAGGAAATACAAAAAGCAGTAGACACGGTTGTGATGGGCTACCAAACCTTAAACTATTCTAAAAGGTGAGTCATCAAGGGTAGCAGAAGTAAAACTTGATTCATCAGAAGTAGCAGAGAATAGCCAATTTGTCAGTATTATGAAGCAACCATATTTGTTTGTTACTGGTGTGCCTGTGTCTTTGGACGCTTCACAGGATGCTAGTGACCCTTTTGAAGGGAATACTGACAATGTTGTAGATATTGGAGGAAGCATTGATCTGAAAGAGGCAAAGAAGGAAGAGCTCAAAGAGAGTGAAGCTAAGGAGCCTAAGGAAACAATAAATAAAGTTGAAGTTAAGAAAGAAACTGTAATACATAAAATTTGGTGCAAGAAGGATTCCCGAAATAAGATTTGTGTAATGTGGTAAAGTGAGATCCTAAGGCCAAATTTATGTTTTATTACACTTAATTATTATGATAAAATAGCTTGAGGAACATGTAAGAAATAAATGGATAACATACCTACCTCATAACATAGTAGATCTGGAAAAACTCATTTTCTGAGGTCTGTATTGAGTTTCTGGAAAATTTGACAGTTGATCCCGAACCGGAACGCAGAGACGAACAAAACCCAAAAATATTTTTCCGTTCCGATGTCGTCTTATGAAAAAGGTTGACCTTGACCCAAAAATGTCACCCCTGACCCAATAATGTCGACCCTGACCTGCACAGTGTCGACAGAAAATCTGTTTGCGGATCTCGAAAGTTCACTGAAAAGGGTATCCAAATCTGGTCTCGGATCTACTGTCTTGTGCCTGTAACTCCCGAAAATAGCACCTGCAAATATCTAAAAAGAGGGATTTTAGGGTGGCTATATAGGGTTTTTCCTTAGTCAAACCCCCGTTTTGGTGATCTCCACCTCCACAAATAGCCGAATATAGAATGTAATGTGTGTGTTTATTGATCTCTTGAAAAGAGCTTTTAGACATGCAATATCAAGATCTAATCCTCTAGATTAACAATCCTAACATAACATGGAAATGAGAAAGCAATGCATAGATTTGAATATGACAAATAAATCATACCAAGCCCCCAAGGCTAAAGTATTCCCATCAACTCACAATCCGTAATTGCTACCCCATGATGATGTCCTTTGAATGTTGTGAATAGTAGATATAAAGAGAGAGCCTTCTTACTTCAATGAAAATCCACCATAGTCTTGTCCTCAAAGTGTTTTGATTGAAGATGATGATATATGTCCTCCTACTATGTTCTTCTATATCATCCTCTTGTTTGCTTGCCTCGTCATTCCATCATGTAATCTCCCCCTTTCGTTTCATGATCAAATGAAGGCAAAAGAGAGTGCTTATATAGAGATTTCAACATAGGCCTCCTAGGGCAATGTGAGGGATCCAAATTCAGATTTCTCCTTGAATCATGGTCCAATCACATTTGCCAACTAAGGAGAAAACATATTAATTCAAATACCGGAGAAGACACTTCCGCATCCGAACCCGGGGACCTATTTTAAGTTTCGAGCCCCGATAAGTTGCAGATTTGAAAGCGGGGACCACCACCTGGAAAAGGTCTATGTCGACCTCGACCCTAACCTAGGTCAGGGTCGACCTCGACCCTGACCTGAGGTTTTAGGTAGGTCACCAGGAAGTTGCAGAAAGGTTTCCAGATCAGCCGGGGACCTACAAAGGTAGGGGAATGTGCCAGAGTGTTTAAGAAGGCCTAGAGGCCTAGAGAGAGAGTAGGATGAGGCCCAGGAGGACCAATACATAGATCCTACCTAGAGAGAAGAGCCGTGGAGAGATAAATCTAGGAGAATCCACAAGATCCTAACCCTAACTTCATCTACACATGTATAATCAAGCGCAGATGCAAATCTAATATGCCAACCATACTAAATGAGGGTGCTAAGTCTATCAAAATGGAAGTGCTTCCATTTTAAGATGATACATTTAGCCCCCACTTTATCTTAGATATGATACTACATGAATATGCAAGCTAAAGTAAGAAAACATCATAAAGTATAAAAAGGATATAGCTAAGTACTCAATGCAAAGATCCTGCAAGAAACCATTAGTATCTGCAACCTGCAACACACGAGGTTAATGAAAATCCAGAGAGCACCTAAGTCTTACTATGATGATCTTGAGAAGTATATAGAACCCCTTATGCTCCCCCCTGATTCGGCTTACTAATTTATGGAAGGTGAAACAGGGTGATAAGGTGATTACTATATACTGAATATGCAATTTGTTGAAAAAGTCCTTTCCTAAACTAGTTAGAAGGGTCCTAAACCTTCCTAAACTAAATCAAGAGGTTAGGTATCTGAATCACGATTTCAACGCCCCTGACAGCACTGAAAACGGAGCTACCAAACTCAAGTTATGATGAAAAGAATAGAGGTCACCAAAATGTAACATAAGAAAAGAGGTCACCAAAATGAACGTCACATAAGGTTTACCAAAATGTAACATATCAAATAGAGGTATGATCCGGAACCGGAACGCAGAGACAAACAAAACCCAAAAATCATAACTATCCTATATGACCCCGGGATCTCTTTGTCCTTCACGGGACTCTCTCTCACTAGTTGGCAAGCGGTAGGATATACATGTATCCTTCAGAACCTCGGATACAAAGCTCCTCCACTCCGCTACACTTCCTACAAAATTCAAAATGTAAAGCTTACTCAATTTCTTCTTCTAAGATAAAATCATTATTCAAAGACATTCTAAAAGCTATATCATACCTGGATCTCCGACCTGGACATCACTAAAAGGTCTAGATGGTGGGGGCATGGAGTGGCTACTCTCCCCTCACTCACTCTATCTGGGTCTCGGTGGTGGTGTCTCAGGGGTATAGCATAGACTGGATGGTCACCGGTGTCTGTACCATGACCTGGGGGCATCTCTGCTGCTTCTTCCTCTGCTCTCTCCTCCTCCATAGGATCTCCCCCAAGGGG